>JAANYP010000804.1:147500-239621 GCA_020465985.1 Centrapalus pauciflorus | reverse complement strand
CTGATGATCCAAAAATGATATCATCTACGTACACTTGTACCAAGATAAAATGATCTCCCTTTCTCTTCACAAAAAGAGTACTATCTATCCTACCCCTCTCAAAGCCATTTTCTAAAAGATGGTTGGATAGAGTCTCATACCATGCCCTAGGTGCCTGATGTAATCCAAAAAGAGCCTTATCTAATCGATATACTCTATCAGGATATTTAGGATCTGTAAACCCGGGCGGTTGTTCTACATACACTAACTCCTTCACTTTCCCATACAGGAAAGCACTCTTAACGTCCAGTTGATATACTTTAAAACCCTTGAAGGAGGCAAAAGCTAAAAACAACCTAATTGCTTCTAACCTTGCTACAGGTGCAAACACTTCATTGTAATCGATTCCCTCCTCTTGGTTGAAACCCTTTACAACTAATCTTGCCTTGTTGCGCGTGACTATACCCCGATCGTCTCGCTTGCACTTAAAAACCCATTTGGTTCCTATTGCAATCTCCCCTCGAGGTAACGGAACTAACTCCCACACTTCTAGTTTCCTAAATTGTGAAAGTTCTTCCTGCATCGCTTCAACCCAGGAGTTGTCCTTAAGTGCCATTTGCACATTTTTGGGCTCTACTTGCGATATGAAACACGAATATAGACATGTATGATATGCCTCGGAGTCGTTTATCATCGACAACAACACAGTGTTGTTATTTACACTACTCCGAGTCCTCACACCCTCGTTAGGATTTCCTATGATGCTATCTATAGGAAGGTTCTTGTTAATCCTAGAGGTCTCTATTTCGTCTACCCTTAGATTATCTCCTAAGTTGGATCCTATTTCACCTAAAGGGGGAACAGGCTCAGCTTCCACATTCTCTTCCTCACGGACGTTTTCCTCAGAGGCAGAACTTGATGCTTGAGTCTGATTCTCAGTGTTAGGTTCTTCTGGATTAGCAACTTCTGGAGACCCATCTACAGTCGCAGTAGGCTCGGACGTAGATTCGAAAGTGGTCCTTGGAAAAATATGGCCATCGTCATTTAGGTGCAACGTCGCCATGTCTTTATCGATTGTACCTGCAGTATCATCCAAAGGAATGTTAAATGACTCAAATAACTTATCATAGTCAAATATCCATTCCGGACCAGTTTGGGGTTCATGTGTATAACTTGTGACTTCAATATTATACACAATCTCCCCAGTACCACTCTTTTTGTTAAAAACCCGTTTGTTTGGTGAGTTTGGCACATAACCTAGGAAGTATCCTTCGTCAGCCTTTTCACCAAACTTCGGTTGATGTTTTGTTCTTAAAAGTGTGCATGGTACTCCAAACGGTTCGAATCCAGTTAAGTTAGGTGGCCGTTTATTCAAAATTTCATAGCATGTTTTGTTCAATGATTTGACTGTAAGGACTCGGTTTAAAATGTGGCACGCGGTATTCACTGCCTCCCCCCAAAACATGGTAGGAAGCTTTGAATCCGAAAGCATGGTCCTTGCAGCCTCAATCAAAGTTCTGTTTTTACGTTCGGCCACCCCATTCTGTTGGGGTTCATATGGTGCACTGAATTGATGCACGATGCCCTTTGATAGGCAATATACACCAATTACAGAGTTTTTAAATTCAGTCCCATTATCACTACGTATATTTTTAACCCTTGTTCCGTAGGAATTCTCCACTTGGTCTAAGAACCCGATGAGCTTTGTAGCCGTCTCGTCCTTCGTACCTAAAAAGAAAACCCAAGAAAAACGTGAGTAATCGTCGGTGATAACTAAGCAAAACCAACTACCTCCAATACTCCTTTTGTTGAGTGGGCCGAAAAGGTCCATATGCAACAAATCGAATGTCGAGGTTATGGAATTCAGCTTCTTGGACTTGTGTGTCTTTTTATGTTGCTTGCCCTTCATGCACGGTAGACACTTGTCTTCAAATTGAAAGCTCTTCAGAGGCACACCTTGCACCAAACCATTCTTTGTTATGTAGTTCATTTTCCTTAGGTGCAAGTGAGCCATGCGTCTGTGCCACAAAACCGATTCCGTCTCCGAAGCCTTTGATAGTAAGCAGATCGGACCCATCGAATTATCTGGCTTGTTCATGTCGAGCATGTACAAGTCATTCTTCCTTGGAGCCCGCATCAATATCCAATCTTCAGGTATCTTGAATCCCGGCTTTAGCACGAACGCCTCAGTGTCAGTAAATAACACCGAGTTCTTCTTATCACAGATTTGAGAGACACTAATGAGATTATGAACCAGTTTATCAACGTGATAAACTTGATCCAATGTAATCGTCCCATTAGTGACTTCTCCAGTTCCAGTGATATTTCCTCCTTTGTTGCCAGCGAATGATACAAATCCCCTATTACCCCCTTGAAGTCTGTGAGAAGACTTCTTTCCCCTGTCATATGCCTGGAGCAACCACTGTCGACGAACCACTTGTTGTTTGGACCGGTAGTTATCTCCTGCACATGAAAGAAAAATAGGTTAGTTATCACGGGGAACCCAAGCCATGACTGACTTGGTAATACCATTCTCGTCCACATACTTGAACTCTTTCAAGTACCCATCTCGCCTTTCAGGTGACTTGGGCCTTTGAACTGAATTCTGTTGTGGTGCCGAGTGATTTAGGTTCACTCTTTGCCTTTGAGTAGGCATTTGTTGTGATGCTCTAGAATAAGTCTTATTATAATGCATTTCAGACTGTGATCCCTGAGCTTTTACCGGAACATATTGTCTAACAGGAGTAGGTGACCTAACTGGAGTGTGTGACCTGCTAGGTGTGGTGCTCCTATAGACTTGTTGAGGTGCTGACCTAGATTGATTAAAGACACGATTCGGTGAATTTGTCCTAACCACCTCTTTTGGTCCAACCTTAACCGGTGTTTGTTTCACAACAGGTTTTGGTGCGGCCTGCACAGTTTTCTCGGTACTCTGAGAACTACTCGTGCTCGCCACACTTGGTGAGGGCTTTACAGGTGTTGGGTTCACTGTCTTAGGGGTAAGTTCTGCTTTCCTATTTGGACAGTGAGAAGCAACATGCCCTTTCTCGTGACATCTAAAGCAAGACATCTTATCCATGGACTTTTTGGTTGGTCCCTTAGATCTAGGTGTCTCACTAGTGTCTATTACCTTTGGTACATCTACAGTGTCTGTCTCTTCGACCTGGTCAGCCCATGAAATTTTCTGTTTTCCTGCAGGTGTTTCACTGGAGGAAGACACAAATTTCACTTTCTTGACCTTGACAGTAGAGACTTCCACCTTAGGTGTATTTTCAACTTTAGGCTCAGGTGTCGGTTCAGGTAGGTCCTCTAAAACTACTGACTTGTCAGTTTTCTCCTGAGGCTGAGGCACATAGTTATCATTGAAAGGTGGAGGAATTTCGTGAAAACCTAGACCTACAGGCTTCTTAGACTGTCTTTGGGCATCTAAGACTTTCCCTAGGTTTAGGCTCGAATTCCTAAACTTTTCCAACTTACTATTTGCCTCTGCTACCTTAACCTTGGTCTCGGCTAGCTCTATGTCCTTGTCTTTCAGACTTTTGGTCAAGGCTTCTACGTGCTCATACATAAGTTCTATTCTAACACACTGCTCACTCAGTTTGTCTTTTAGAACGATTACGTCTTGAGCATCAGCCTTAAGTTTTTCTTTTAAATCTTGTTTTATATCATTTAGGCTAGCATTTTCTATTTTTAAGTTTTCATTTTGAGCAGCTATGGTCTTATGTGAGTCTAAAACTAGATTTAACCTATCGTTAGAACTAACACATAAAGCACATAAATCACGAAATAGAGAATTAGAAAGACTAACCTTAGAGTTATCAGATTCCACGTTGGCCATCTGAGCAGCAAACTCCAGCACGGTCTGATCATTCGCTTTCTCTACCCACATCGGACTGCTGTCCCTTGTGGTCTGCTCATCCTCTTCACAACCATTTTCCGTAACTTCAGCCATGAAAGCTCTAGCATTGGACTCCGGATGTGAACTCCAGTCATAAGAACCATCCAGCTGTCTGTCAGAAGTGACATTGGATATCAGACCCGCTAGATTGGCCTGACCAGATGAAGAACTCGGAAGATATCTCTGTTGGGACTGATTTTGGTACTGTCCTTGATGCTGACTCTGTCCTTGGTATGATTCTACCTTCGGTCTTTGACACTCCCTCGCGAAATGTCCCAATCCCTGACAGTTGTAGCATTTGACCTTGGACTTATCAAATCCTATCCCCTTGTTATTCATCTGGAGATTCCTCCCAGTTCTCTTTATGAATCTCTTAACCCTCTGGGTTACCATGGCCAGTTGCCATTTAAGATCCATTTCCTCTAAGTCATCAGGGTCGACCTGATCGTAATCTTCATCCCAAAGAGCCGGATCATTAATCTTCCCTTGAACGCAATTTTCGTATGCGGCCACAAAAGAAGCAAGTAGATTCAGATGCTCTTCCGCTGACTTTGCGCTCATTGGCATCTTCGAATAGCTCTGACTGGTCGATGCCTGTTGGACTTGAGGTTGCGGTTCTTCCGATCTTCCTAACCCTAAGAACGCGCGATTTAGTGAGTCTTCGGACTCTGGTGGCGATGACGTTTCTCCGGTGAAAAACGCTGTAGCACTCTTCTGATCAGCTGTCACTGATGATTTTGATGTCTTTCCAAAATACATAGCCGGATTTTGGACTTGCTCGTAATCAGTCTCAGCCTTTATCATTTCGAAGTGATATGCCCTCAACGTTCCCACGATGTCATCCAGCGATTGAGCATAGTATTTATCTTCATTCAGCTTAATCATAGCCACGTACATAGCCCATTTGGCCGGTAGGGCATCAAGAAGCTTATTGTTCTTGTCTGTGTCAGAATACTCAATACCATGACTTTCAAGCTCTGTTATCAGATGATAAAATCGTGTGATAATATCATCCAACTGTTCATCCTTAAGAGCCTTGAAAATTGCAAACTGTTGGGTCAACAGCTCTGTACGCTTTCTACGTACCCGTGGATTACCCTCACACCTTTTCTGAAGAGACTCCCAAAGCTCTTTCGACGTCCTCTGAGTCCGAAATGTGTGCAAGATATCTTGAGGTAACGCCATTCGGATAATAGAGAAAGCCTTGTTTTCAGCTTCAAATAGTTTCTTGTCATCCTCTTTCATCATTTGGTATGACAGAACCTTTTGACGGCCTTCTACCTCAGATACTGGTGGAATGTACCCTTCATCAATGCACACCCACATGCGCATGTCGTTGAATCGTACAAAATCCGTGAATCTATCCTTCCACCAGTAGTAATCCTCAACTTTCATCAGCTTAGGTGGTGCATTGGCCTTCCCAACTTCGTGATCCATCTCAAGGAATTTCTGAAGGTTTGACATCTTTTCTGAAAGAATTTGAATTTGAACTTAATTAATTTAATTAGAAACTGATTTAAATTAACTTATTCGAATCTAGATAGATTCGAAACTAATTAATATTTAATCTTTTGAAATTAAATTCGATTAAGTCTTAAAAGTCAAGTAGATTCGAAATAATGTCAGATTCGAGGAACTCCCTAGATTCGAAGTGATGACAGATTCGAAGGACGCTATAGATTCGAAGTGATGACAGATTCGAAGGACTCTATAGATTCGAAGACCCTTAGAATCGAAGGCACAATAGAATCGAAATTCAGCAGAATCGAAGCACAGACTCGAAACAGTAACAAACTCGAAACAAACTCGAAAGAATATAGACTCGAGATCCAATTCGAATGTATTAACAGATTCGAAACACCACAGACTCGAAACTGACTGAAATTGACTCGAAAGGAGCGTATTTTGGTTAGACTCGAAAATAAAGTAAAACCCTAATTACCCCTATAGATTCGAGCGCCGCAAACTCGAAAAACGGCTAACACTTTGATTTTTTGACGTTTTATGGATTAAATCACTAATTTTCAAATGAAAAACAATGATTTCGACCAAAAACGTGAAAAACGACAAAATGTTTCCCGAATATGAATTTGCTAAGCTCAAAAACACGTTTTTGAGAGAAAAACCGTCCAACTAGCGTCAAGAAACCTAGAATGTATCTGATGAACACGAAGAACACCACGAACACTCCGTAGGCTCTGATACCACTTGTAAGGTCTACCACTGCAAGATCTATCTAGACGCGGATCCGTTAACGAGTGCGGAATCCTCGTTGACGGTCAGACGGACAACTCTCAACCAACGGAAACACGGAGACTATTAGACGCTGAACGAACGACACACGAACGATCCTACGTACTAATTCTCTCCGAAACGGGACTCACCTAGCTGATAAACTCGAGATCGCCTTATTGCTTAATTCCTCACGAATTCTGCCAAAAGTCTGCTAATCATTCGAGTCTATCCCTAATTATAGACCCTGATTCGAGTCTGTTGTGGGCCAACCTCGAATCTGGCCTAAGGCCTCATTCGAATCTGTCCATCTGACAGATTCGAATCTAACCTATTCGAATCTAAGGATACATTCGAATCTATCACATATTCGAATGTCTTCCTTTACATATTCGAATCTAGCCAATACACTTAAACACTTGAGTGATGAAACTTATGTTTTAACTTATGCTTGACATAATCTTTGACTTTTATGTTTGAACTTCTTGTAATATGTTACATCAAGTTCAAACACACAATCAATAACAAACAAACACATATTAAACATATATATCAAAACACTTGTTAATATTCAGAATATTACTTAAATCATAATGCAGATCGATTAGACTGCTATCGTCACACAGGGTGTACCAACAGTGATCATGGTACTGAATTCAGAAATAGTACTCTTGAAGAATTCTTTGAAGAAAGAGGGATCTCACAGAACTTTTCAGCAGTAAGAACTCCACAACAAGATGGAGTTGCTGAAAAGAGCAACCGAACCCTCATTGAAGCTGCTAGAACCATGCTGTGTGCATCAGGTTTACCTTCATCATTCTGGGCTGAAGCTGTCAACACTGCTTGCTTCACCCAAAACAGATCCTTGGTGGTGAAAAGGTTCAACAAGACTCCTTATGAATTACTCAAAGGGAGGAGGCCAAACATTAGCTACTTCCATGTGTTTGGATGTCCCTGCTTCATTCTGAATCAAAGGGACCAACTGGCAAAGTTTGAACCCAAAGCTGATGAAGGTGTGTTTGTTGGATATTCTGCTATCTCCAAAGCCTACAGAGTATACAACAACAAGAGAAAGGTGATAGATTAATATATCAATGTCACCTTTAAAGAGTCTAGGAGTGCCTCCACCAAAGCTGTTCCTGAATCAGTTTCAGGAGAATTCAGCTTTGATGATCTTATGCATTCCATCAGTGAAAAAAGGACTCAAAATCTTCCACTACATCCAGAGTGGAACCTGCTAATCATGATGGGCATGATGATGATTATGTTGATACACCCTGTGTGAATAAGGGTACTGACATAGTTACAACTTCATGTCCTGAACCAATCAATGCTGATTTTCCTGGATCCCCTGCTGATATGTTCAACAATAGAGAGTCATGCTCAACAAGTGAACAGGCTCAAGATATCAATGTGTCTGAAAATCTTGAGAGCTACTCAATAGGACCTGTTGAAGATACAAATAACACAGGAGAATCCTCATTGAAGCAAGATCCTAAGTGGATCAGGTGTCACCCAAATGATCAAATAATTGGTGATATCAGCAAAGGGGTGCAAACAAGATGGGACAGCTTAGGAAACTTTTGTATGTTTTCTAGCTTTGTGTCCCTGATGGAGCCTAAGAAAGTGGATGAAGCACTTAAAGATGCCAATTGGATCACTGCCATGCAAGAAGAACTCAATCAGTTTGAGAGAAACAAAGTATGGAAGCTGGTCCCTGCTCCTAAAGGAAAAACAATAATTGGCACCAAATGGGTTTTCAGGAACAAGATGGACGAGCAAGGTCATGTCATCATAAATAAGGCAAGACTAGTTGCTCAAGGCTACAGACAGGAGGAAGGCATTGACTATGATGAAACATTTGCTCCTGTGGCCATGTTAGAGGCAATTCGTTTGTTTCTAGCCTACGCTACTCATAAGAGCATGAAGGTATTTCAAATGGATGTGAAGAGTGCATTTTTGAATGGTAAGCTGCAAGAAGAAGTCTATGTCAAGCAGCCTCCAGGTTTTGAAAATGAACATCATCCAGGTTTTGTCTACAAGTTGGACAAAGCTCTATATGGTCTAAAACAAGCCCCTAGAGCCTGGTATGACACTCTAACTGATTTCCTTATGAGCAATGGTTATTCCAGAGGTAAAGTGGATACCACACTGTTCATAAAGAAGGTGAAGTCTGATATTATGCTTGTTCAAATTTATGTGGAGGACATAAATATTTGGTTCTACAAATGAGCAGTTATGTAAGAATTTTTCACTACTCATGAAATCTAAATATGAAATGAGTATGATGGGAGAACTTACTTTCTTTTTAGGACTGCAGGTTAAACAAACCTCAAATGGTATTTTCATAAATCAAAGAAAGTATACTTTAGATCTTTTGAAAAAGTTTAAATTTGATCAAAGTTCCCCTATAAAAACCCCAATGGCAGCCAATGTAAAGTTGGATGCAGATGCCAGTGGCAAAGCTGTTTCAGTAACAGCTTACAGAGGCATGATTGAGAGCTTGTTGTATTTAACTGCTAGTAGACCTGATATTATGTTTGCCACCTGTTTATGTGCTAGGTTTCAAGCTGATCCTAAAGAATCACATCTAGCTGCTGTAAAAAGAATCTTTAGATACCTTAAGGGTACACCAGGTTTGGGTCTTTGGTATCCCAAAGACTCAAGCCTTGAGCTAACAGGATATTCAAATTCTGATTTTGCAGGCTGCAGGCTAGACAGAAAAAGCACAACAGGTGGGTGTCAATTCATTGGTGGTAAGTTGGTAAGTTGGTGTAGCAAGAAGCAGAACTCAGTTTCCACTTCTACTGCTGAAGCTGAGTACATTGCTGCTGGAAGCTGCTGTGGGCAGATTCTGTGGATGCAACATCAGCTTGAAGACTATGGACTTGTGTATAGCAAGACTCCTATTCTGTGTGATAATATAAGTGCTATAGCTATCTCCAACAATCCAGTATTTCATTTCAGAACAAAGCATATAGAGGTCAGACATCACTTCATCAGGGATCACATCCAGAAAGGTAATGTGGAGGTAAGTTTTATTTCCACAGATGAACAGCTTGCAGGCATTTTCACCAAACCTCTTGATGAAAATAGATTTAATTATCTTGTTAGCAAGCTGGGCATGTTAAATAAATGTGACTAAGTTTCATAAATGTTCTAAGTTATTATATGTCTCATCCTGCTCAAGTTTCTCAGAACAGCTTAGACAGAACAGGTTATGCATGTTCTATACTTAACCAATATCTGAAAACTTGAACAACTTGAGCGTATAACAGGTTTGACAATATTAGCTTTCTTTTCAAACCTGGTCAGATGATCAAACCTCCAACCTGCTCACTCTCTCAATCTGTCATACAAGACACTGTCTTGTAACCTGATCAGCTATTGAACAAAACCTGTTCTTACATAGCTGAACAGGTTGGATGAGCAGCCTGAAGAATGGACAGCTTGTGATGACCCTGCTCATCACAGGTTTGACCAACAGCTTAGACCATCAGTTTTAATTACCTTTCTTCACATTTAAGTTACTTAATTTTTGTTTTTATTTAACTTAATTGCTGCGGATAATGTGTGTTAACGTGTGTTAGTGACTAAAAAGGGCTCGAATGGTCTATCAATCGTTCTGACATGGACAACCGTTCCGTTTTCCGTTAAAGAACTTTTCAAATCAACCGCCCAAAGTTTTCTCTCTCATACCCACTCACATTCGAATCCTATAAATACCCATCTACTGTTTCATCTTCGTCTTCCTTACTGCTTCCATAACTTCTAAAGAACCCTAACTTCGACTAAGTGTCCTGTGCTAATACTTCCACTACTTTCCAAATGGCTCACCAGAACAACCCCTTTCTTCCAGTTTTCGTTGGTAACGATGTGCACAAACACTCGTTTGTTACCAAGACGCTGACAATGAAACCTACCAACTACCTTGCAAACCTAACCATCCCAAAAAAATTATGTGGGAAAAGGATATGAAGACATGGTGGAGTTTCTAAAGGTTCACCCATTGAACTACGCAATGACTGCATCTCCTGGTGTCATCTACCAGGAGATGGTATATGAATTTTGGTACACCTGTTCTTATGATCCTTCTAACAAAATCATCATGGGAATCATACTCAATGGGACTCAAACCATTGAGATTACCACAGGTCTGATCAGGGAAGCTCTTCGTCTCCCTGTGGCTGAAACCTATGATCAGCCACAGCCTGAAAATGGCCAGATGGGGAATCTGCTACGTTTTTGTGGTGTAGCAAAACCCAAAGTTGGAGCTACACTGTTTAGGAAGGATTTGTCTCCAACATACAGTTTTCTGTTTGCCTCAGTGGTGATGTGCTTCAGCAGTAAAGTTGGTTTATTTGACCAACTCAGCCGTGATGAGATTCCAATAGTCCTACAGCTTGTGGATGGGACTACAATCAACATGGCAAGATGGATTTTCATGAACTTAAGGAACCTGGTGCAGCAGGAAACACGTCCAGCTGCTGTTCGATATCCCAGGTTTTTGAGTCTTATTTTCAAGCACATCTGTGGTGAAGAACTCTATAACTCTCAGCGTCTACTTCGTAGTGCTGCATTCCCTGTAATAGGGAATAGAGTTTTCTACACTCTTGTACTCCCAAATGAACCTCCTCTCTCAACACCAATGAGGAGGTTGCTAAGAATGGTGGAAGGACCCTCCGCTGTGAGGGTGGATCCAGAGACTGCTCCCAAGGGAAAATCCAAATCTAGGGTCAAATTTGTTAAAAGGACCCTGGAAATGACGGAAGCCGAGCCTGTCCGAAAGAAGGCTAAAACAGCCAAGTCCAAGTCTGCCCCATCAGCCTCTGTGGCAGAGGGGGAGCAGACTTCTCACCCTGGTTCATTTGTTGAACCTGAAGCCTTTGTGGCTGGTGCCTCTGTGGCACCTGAGACTATGGAATAGGCCAACCCACCTGTTTCTGACATAGTCTCTCCACCAGTCCAAACAGATCCCCTCACCTCTTCTCCACAACATCCATCCTCCACATCATCTCTCAGACTATATAGACGCGAAACCTTAGCCAAAAAGAAAACAACCAACCCATCTAGCCCCTCCGATCCCTCTCAACAGGGTTCAGTTGAAAAAGAAGCAACCCCTGCTGCTTCTCCTATTTTGGGAGAAGATTCAGCACATTTGGAGCTGACTTCACTCCAACAAGAGTCTACCTTAAGTCAGCCTAGGCCCTCTGGTTCCTCCCAACAGGAGTCAGTTGTATATATGGAGACTACAACATCCACTATTCCAGCCTCCCAACAGGCTGAGAATATTGAAAGACAGGAGTTCACTCCACTCTATACTGAGTCCACACAGTCTCCACCCCATACTTCTTCACACCCTGAGTCTGCACGAGGTGCCAAACCTGCTGGATTAGACCATCCAATAGATCAGCCTCCAACTTCTGCTCCACATGATACAGCTGTTGTACACCCAACAGCTGCGACCAACATCCCAAGCTGATGAACCTCGGGGAACATACCATCCCTCTGGTGAGGCTGCACCTCATATGCAAACTCCATCAGCAGGTTTCACCACTGCTGATGTTGAAATGCACATTCCATCTCCCAATGATGAGGCACCTCTAAACCAAGGTGCTGCAGAGGGAACAACCCCTGGCCTTCATGAAGGTGCTGCAACACACGCAGCATCTGAAAGGCTACCAACCTCTACCCCTTCTCCTGATGAAGCAGATACAACCACTGCTGAGGGACCCATTGACCCCTCCAAGCTGGGCCATATTACTTTTGCCCAGACTATGGAGCTTCTGTCATGGTCACCCTTCCTTCTCTATCACATCCCCAAACACCTGCCTCATCCTCATCTCATTCTTCCCCCTCTACACAATCCAAACAGTCTACCCATACTCCCCCATCCCCCAAAGATCTTCCTTTGAAGGATCAACTTTCTTTGCCGACCAACAAAGTTGGATCTTTGAAAAATTCCATGACTTCCCTACCATCAATAATCTCAGACTCTGTGTCTACCCAGCTACAAGGATTCTTTGATTTGTTCAATAATTCCTTTCCAGCCACTCCACAACCTGACCAATCCTCATAGCTGCTTGAACTCACTGCACAGCTGCATAACATATCCACATCCCTCTCCTCTATTCTTTCACATCAACAATACTCTGTGTCATCCATGACAGCCATTACCCAACAGCTGTCAACTCTCCTCACCACTTGCACTACTACCCTTCCTACTACACTGGCCAGCTTAAACTCTTTAATTGTCTCTCTGTCAAATTATGTGTCAGCAAATCTTGATGATGTGCAGGACTCTCTTGAGTTACATCTTGCACTGCTTCAAAGTTTGTTGTTCACAGCTTCTGACAGAGAAAATCTAGTCAAGATGTCCATCATTGCTGATTCCCAATCCTCTTCTCTTCAAGCCTGCCTTACCTTGCTTGCAGAGGTTAAGGACAACCTGGCTTTCTTAGTGCATAGCCTGGTTGGCCCCAAACCTGCTGCCAAAACTGCTGCCAAGCTGCTGAATTCATTTTTCTAGGCAGACCAGTTGTTGAAGGTGCTGGTCCATCTCCTTCAAAGGGGGAGAAGTTGTCTGCCTCAAAGACTATGTCTAAGGGGGAGAAAACTCCTTCTCCTTCTAAGGAGAAATCAACATCTGTTGGTCAAGCAGCAGGTGCATCAGGAACAGGTCCAGCAGCAGATGTCTCCCATCACACTGAAGTTGCCCAGCCTACTCAGGTTGGATCTCCAAACCTTGCACAAACTAAGGGGGAGGAATCCATTCCTGTGGACAGGCCAAGCAGAAGGAGGCATCTGATCTTGGAAGAAGAAGAAGAAGAAGAGAAAGAGATTCCTGAGGCTGTTCAAACTCATACTTCTTCACACCCTGAGTCTGCACGAGGTGCCCACACTACTGGATTAGACCATCCAGTAGCTCAACCTCCAATCTCTGCTCCTCATGATACATCTGTTGTACACCCAACAGTTGTTGAAGGACCAACCACCCAAGCTGATGAACCACAGGGCACAGAAAATCCCTTTGGTGAGGCTGCCCCTCATATGCAAACTCCATCAGCAGGTTTCACCACTGCTGATGTTGAAATGCAAATCCTATCTCCCCATGACGAGGTACCTTTGAATCAAGGTGCTGCAGAGGGAACAACCCCTGGCCTTAATGAAGGTGCTGCAACACAAGCAGCATCTGAAAGGCTACCAACCTCTGCCCCCTCTCCTGATGATGCAGCTACAGCCGCTGCTGAAGGACCTATCGACCCCTCCAAGCTGGGCCACATTACTTTTGCCCAGGCTATGGAGCTTCTTTCCAAAGTACCATCTCCTTCTCCATCACATCCCCAAACACCAGCCTCATCATCCTCATCACCCTCCACACAATCCAAATAGTCTACCCATACACCTCCATCCCCTAAAGATCTGCCTTTGAAGGATCAACTTTCCTTGCTGACCAACAAAGTTGGCTCTTTAGAAAATTCTATGTCTTCTCTACCCTCTCTCATTTCAGACTCTGTGTCTGAACAGCTCAAAGGATTCTTTGATGTGGTCAAGAATTCCTTCCCATCCACTCCTCAAACTGATAACTCCTCACAGCTGCTTGCACTTACTGCACAGCTGCAAAGTGTCTCCACTTCCCTCTCCTCAATTCTTTAACACCAACAGGACTCTGTGTCCTCTATGACAGCCATCTCCCAACAGCTGTCCACTCTCCTAACCACTTGCAATTCTACCCTTCCTGATACACTGGCCAACCTAAACACTCTCATCGTTTCTCTGTCAAATTCTGTGTCAGCAAACCTTGCTGATGTGTAGGACTCTCTTGAGTTACATCTTGCACAGCTTCAAAGTCTGCTATTCACAGCTTCTGATAGAGAAAATATCCTTAAGCTGACCTCTATTGCTGATTCCGAATCATCCTCTCTTCAAACCTGTCTTTCCCAACTAGCAGAGGTGAAGGACAACCTGGCTTTCTTAGTGCATAGCCTGGTTGGTCCCAAACCTGCTGCCAAAGCTGCTGCAAAGCCTACTGAATTTGTTTTTTCAGGCAGACCAGTTGTTGAAGGTGCTGGTCCATCTCCTTCAAAGGGGGAGAAGCTGTCTGCCTCGAAGACTAAGTCTAAGGGGGAGAAAACTTCTTCTCCTAAGGAGAAATCAGCATCTATTGGTCAAACAGTAGGTGCATCCGTAACAGGTACAGGTCCAATTGAAGGTGCCTCTCATCAACCTGAAGCTCCTCAGCCTACTCAGGCTGGATCTCCAAACCCTGCACAGTCTAAGGGGGAGGAATTCATTCCTGGGGACAGGCCAAGCAGCAGAAGGAGGCATCTAATTCTGGAAGAAGAAGATTTAGAAGACAAGGATATTCCTGAAGCTGTTACCACTACAACAGCTAAAGGAAAAGAAAAAGCAGTTGTTGATCCTGATCACCAGAAAGCAGCACAGCTAAAATTTGACAAGGCATGGGCTAAAGAAATGGGTGTCCCTATGGAAAAATACTATGAGCTCAGAGATGAACAGCTCAAAGCCCTGGAAATACTAAGAAAAGAAGAAGCCTCTGCCAAAGCTGCTATATCTCTTGCATTCAGAGAGGCAAGCAAAACCAAAATGCCTTCTTTGGATGTGCAAAGAAAACTGCTTGAAGCTGCTAGAGAATCAGCTGGTGAAAAGGAAGGAGAACAGGAAAAGGGTGCTCAGGTCTTAGTGACCAAAACCAAGCAAGCACCCTCTGCAAGAGCCCAATTCCACTTTGACAACTTGGCAAGGAAAAAGTTCCATGATGTTGCTGATAGAAGGCTAGCCAAGGAAGCAATTGTCAAAGCTGTCCCCACATCAAGAAAAGGCAAACAGTGGAAACTGCAAATAACCAGAATGGGTGCTACAGGCCCTGAGCTGGAATCATATGACTACACTGATGTTGCACAAATGGGGTACAGGGAATGGGCTAAGCTGGCAGTTTCCCTGAGCCAGTCTAAGTCTGAAACGGCTAAGACTATCAGGGCATATGTCAAGAAGCTGATGGAGAGAGTGAAAGACCTTGGCCTGATCCCAAAAGAAGTAAGTGAGGGTGTCTCTGTGACTTACCCCAAGATAAAGGCCAAGAGGACCAGAAAGGCGTCTGAGCTGGAGGAACTCCTCATCTTGATTGAACAAGGTGATTATGCTGTTGAAATCAAAGGAGTTGACTATAGCCTGCCCAAAGGAGTAGAGTTTGAAGAAGGCAAAGTGATTGAAGAACCTGAGTTGGGGGCATTTTTTGTAGATCCCCTGACACAGAAGAAGTGCTTTCAGAGAGCATCAGACCTATACAAAGTGGATCTGAAACAGCTTGCAGCCTTCATACTTGCAAACTCCTTCAGGCAGTCCAACAAGTGGAGAGCAGCCATCTGGGACCAGCTCAGAGGCTTTTATGAGAGTGGAGAGCTTCAAGATCCCAACTTTATGTTTCTCAAAGTTAAAATTCAAGATCAGGAGGAAACAAGGGATGAACTTGAAAGAATGTTTGAAGAAGGACTGCCACCACCAATGCAGTGAAGTCTACCTACTATCTGAGTAGGTAAAGAATGGAAGCTGTCCATCTGTTGGACAGGCTTGCCATTATCTGCTCTCAACATCAACAGTCCAAATTGTTGAACTCTTTTGTACATTAGTTGTACTCAGTTGCATCAGTTGTAACTTTACTTATTTACATTAGTTGTAATATACATTAGTACATTAGTTGTAATTCTGTAAAAACATATGTTTTTTATGTAATCAAAATCAGTATATATAAACTTATCTTTTACTTTACTTAAATGTTTTCATTTCAGCAAGATGTATTGTAAAATGTAGAGTGATTATTGATTAAATCAGCTCAGACTGATTATTGCAAATAGGGGGAGATTTTTAATCAAACCTGTTTGATGCACTTAAAGGTATAATTTAAGGCCTGTTTACGCCTTATTGAAACCTGAAAAGTGATTTGCAATATCATCCCAAAGCTGTTTACCATGTTGCATTCGTTACAACAAAGGCAGTTTGTCCAAGCTGTTCTGTCTGCTGAACAGGCTGGACTGTCTATGCTGCTCTGTTCTGTTGAGCAGCTTGGACAGTTTACAAGTGTTCTGTTCTTTGTGAACAGGCTAAACACTTTGTGGAATATGTTTCCAAGTCCTCATGTGTTGTTTTTGGCTACAAGATCAGTTTACAAGTTGAAGACAAAGTGGAAAACAGAACTGCACAGCTTGCCTACGCTGTTCTGTTACATGAAGACAAACGGATATCTGAAAAGGGTAACAGACCTTTTCTTATATCAAAATGGCCTTAGAAAAAAGAAGAAAGATGCAAGGTTGACATTCCTCTTTTGCTTAAAGCCTTATGCAACAGTGACAAAAAGAAAAAGACAAAGATTCTGCCATGTGAAGACAAATCTACTTTATCAGAACGTGTAGAAAGGTGTCTTGTCTTTTTGGAAAGACTTTCCACTATCTCATCTGTCCAATGAAGAAGCTTCACTGAGATTATCCTTTTGAGTATAAAAGGAAGCTTCTAAGGATTGTGAGATATGAAGAGTGTGAAATCAGAACGTGCATTGAAGTGTGTTATTCCATGCATGCAAGTCTGCTTAAATAAAACAGTAGAGTGTGTCTAAGCTGTCTTTGTTTAAGCTGTCCATCTAAGTCTTGTAAAATCAGTGAGTGCCTCTAAGTGAGTGTAGTCATTGTATCTAGTCTGAGTGTGTCTTAGATTAGTTGAACAACTGTTGTATCTGTCATCTCAGCTTGAACCTTTCCGCAGTCAAGTTTGTTTGTAATTAACACTAGTTAATAATATACACAAGCATTGAGAAAAGATTGTTAAGTTTTTAAATAGCTGTATTCACCCCCCTCTACAGCTTTGAACTATACACTTGGGAAACCTTTTGGGACCTACAGTTGGGCTAAAATAATTCCAGAGATTCATCCACCAAATTGGTAGGTTCAAGGTGAGCCTTTAAGTGTTTATGTATATATGGATGTGTGTGTGTGTGTTTCTCCTTTTCTCCATAACCTTGGAAGGGATAGTGGAAAAGATAACAAAAAGGAGAAATGATAAGCGTTCTGGGATTTAATTAAAATTAACAAGAACGTTAAATGTATTCTGAAACTTCCAAGTAATATACACCAAGAAAACATAAAAACCATGAAAATAGGTTTTGTTTGGAAGTAGGTGATTGAAGGGACGATTTAATGATGAAATTAAAGGATTTAATCATGTGTTTATGTCAAAATGAGTTAGTATATGTTTATATACATCAAATATATCATAAAAGGAAGTCTTGGAGTGTTTTTGTATGTTAAAAGTGAGTTTACAACGGAAGAACCACAAGCTAGACGTCTAAAAAATGAGTTCTGGACTGCAGAGCAATGGAAGTTGCCGAGATCCCCTATGAACTCGCCGAGTTTAGCATCAGATGGGCCACTTTTCAAAAAATAAAAGTTGTATCCCTATGTGTCCTCTTCGTCTGGGCTTTTGAATCACCTAAATCCGAGTTCGTATGAAAAAGTTATGATCAAAATACGAAACTAGTACGAGTCGAGCCCGGTTCACCCAAAACACTTATTTTAAGTCCCATAATGATACTATAACATCATGGGATCATTTTATAATTATATAACACTTAAATTAACGTTTAACATCGCCCAAAAGTCTATAAAACTCAATAAGAGTCGTATCAGTGTCGATAAATTCGGAAACTTAAACCGAAAACGTTTAAACACTTCAATTAATTTCAGAAACTTATGATATACTATTATAAGCTAATGAATACTTTGAACATCATTATTTAATAGGTTTGGAGCTGGAAGAAGTGACGGTTGTGGGTTCGGGCGTTAAATGGCTTATTGGCCGTATTGAGCCTTAAAGACTATTATAGCCTATTGTACTGTGAGTTCTAGCATTGATGTGTATGTTGCATACATAATTACATGTTTATTTTATTTATGACATTGTGCATATCTAATTGGAATCATCCTCTTATATGATGCATTGCACTGGTTTTATTATACTGCTCTATTGGCAGTTCATTACTTGATCATGGCCTAT
This sequence comes from Centrapalus pauciflorus, assembly GCA_020465985.1. NCBI lineage: Eukaryota > Viridiplantae > Streptophyta > Magnoliopsida > Asterales > Asteraceae > Centrapalus > Centrapalus pauciflorus. The sequence continues at coordinate 221,449 of JAANYP010000804.1, read as the reverse complement.
AGCCAACATACATCATTTGATACCTTTCATCTCATATATTAACCTTCATGCTATGCTTGAAGATCGTTCATTTCATGATTACACATGATTACCCCATTGTGAGCTATGCTCATTTATCATTGGCCTCACTGGATATCCAGATTATCATTATTATTATTAAACGCCTTACTTTGTGTTTGCGCGTATAAATTCCTTCACCACATGAGCTCGTGGGTAGGTGGCCGGTCATGAAGCTGGTTGGAGTTGCGCGGCTGGACATGATTCACAACTGTTGGCAACGACGGGTTAGCGGGTCATGCACCGCAACCTATGCAAATTAATGGGCTATGCCCACACCATTATTAATAAAGGATATTGCACTTGTCATATTATAATCATTTTAACATTAACACATGTTGTATGTTGTGCACTCTATATTGATCTAGTAACTCACTTAGCAAATTTTATTTGCTAACCCCTCACTTTTATATACCTCAGGTGACGTTAAGTAAAGGCAATGTGATTGTCGGCTTTGGTCCTAGAGTTTAAACGGACTACCTCTGAAGCCTTAACTTTGGTAAGGTTATGCTTATATAATTGGGAGGTAATCGGGTAGTTGTCTACCATTATGATTAATATGTATGTATAAAGACATGTAATGTCTTTCAGATTGATGTTAGAAATTGTAATCTAGTAAAAGTATCTTGTGAAATTACTTTATCTTCCAAAGTGATGGTTTATAATCAAACAGGGATATTGACTCCGTGCGAACGGGTCATGCCCGATTTTCTTTAAAATTCATGTTAATTATCATTAATCTAATGTAACCCCATTAATTATTATATTACATTGAGATGAGTGTTTCAAATACACCACACTTAGATAATATGTACTTGTTCGATTCAAACACTTGTTTGTAGCCGTTCTTGTTCAACACACTATCGGATACAAGATTCTTTCGAATCCCCGGCACCAATAATACATCATATAATATAATAGTCTTTCCGAAACTAAAGCACAAATCTACACTGCCATGTCCAATAATTGAAGCCTTTGACTCGTCGCCCAATTGTGAAACCGATCCATCATTCACCGGTTCATAAGTCTTGAACCACCTTCAATCTTTACATACATGTGTAGTAGCACCCGAGTCAATCCACCAAGTAATGTCATTAACCTTGATTAGGTTTCGGGTCTTGGTTTTTCGAACCATTTCCCACAATGCTTGTACTAGCTCCATTGTGATTCCATTTGTTGTTCTTACCAACCTGACAATTCCTCTTGTAGTGTCCCACAACACCACACTTCCAACAAGTCTTTTTAGGTTTCTTGTTGGAGCCATCGTTGGTGTCATTAAACTTGCGTTTAAACTTGGACTTGATATTCTTGTTTTCTTCCACCATGTTGACGGAAGATGGTCCGACAATATCCTTTCCTTTTTCCTTGTCATTCTCTTGCGCCAAAATTTATTTTTTAATGTGCAAATGACTACCGATTTGTACTAAATACAACTCTTCCTTTTTGTGCTTAAGTGTGTGTTTGAAATCTTTCCAAAATGGTGGCAATTTGTCAATTACACTCGAAACCGAGATTGACTCATCCATCTTCAAGTCTTGTTGTGTGAATTGACCAAGTATACGAAGGATTTCATTATATTGTTCCATGACTAGTCTAGAATCGACCATCTTGTAATTTATAAAATTACTCACAAGGAAGTTTTTACTCGATGACATTTTGATAGAAATCAAACAACGAGTCACACATATCGTTGAGAATATGGTCGCGACAAATGTAGTCATCGTTTTCTCACTTGCATCTTCTACGTGCCGCTTCCAATGTCTCATTTTCAACGATTTTGGCATAGGAGTGCTAAGAACATACACAACCTTTAACGTAGTAAGAAGAAAGTGCATCTTCTTTTGCCATCGTTGAATATCATTGCCTTCAAACTTGTCTAGTTTTACAAACTTGGAAGTCATGTCTTTGATCGATTCCGCCATTAATATAAAATTGTTGTTTACGATTGTAAGAACCGGGAGGAAGAATTCATGTAGAAATCAATAAAATAGGAATCACTTGGATAATCGAAGGATCGTGAACGAGAATCATATTCTGTAAACAACAGTTCGACCCACACCAGGTTACACGAATTTTGTTTCGGGATAATCCGATGAATGTTGATCAAGAATATGAATTTTGAAGAAATTTGTATGTGTTTCTTGAGAGAGATGAACATAGAAAAAACTCTCTATATTCTATGTATGTATCCCCTTTTATATGAAAACATGGTCATGTATCATAACCATCAATTTAACCACCAATTTATGGTTTTCCCGGAAAGTAAACGCCACAATGTTAAAACCATGGCCGTGGAAATAAAATAAACATGGTTTAGAATAGAATATAACCAATGGCGCGTAAGTGAAAAGATTGTTCCATGGCCATGGAAAATCTAATACATGACCATGTAAACTCAAAACATGAAATTCATGTCTATACACACCAAAATCGATCAATCCCGCAAAGGCCTTTGACCTCATTACAACTTAAGGATCGAGATGACGGTGAAGCTTATACAAGTGGACACCCAGCACCTACAAACTTGTAGCACAAATTGAAATTGTTTAATTACACTAAAATCACTAACACCGACTACATTTACCGAAAAACTTGTCGTTTTGCTTCAGTTGCACAAAATTCGTCCAATTAGGAGCCGTTCGATTAGATCTGTCACACTCCTTGAAAGGTTGGTTTGGATTTGAAAAAATGGCGTTCGGTGTCACGAGAGCATGATTGGTTAGCCGTTATAAGAATTTGATGGAGTATGAAATTCAAAATTGAATTCGAAAAGTGATACCATAACACGAGATCATACTCATGGAATTTAAACTCATAAAATCGATCGTATCACGATAATGTAACCATGAAAATTGGAATTGTAAACGTGAAATTAATATAATCCTAGAAGAATTTTTGAATTTAGAGAGTAAGATCCCATATTGACAATATTTCTACTTGTTTTGTAATTGGAATAAAAAATCCTCAAATTACATGTTCTTATTAACTTCGGTTTGGTACTTGATATCTGATCCGATTATCAATTATTAAAAGTTTATTTTATTGGGATCCAAATTCACTAATACTTTAATGGGTTAAAGTCTTACAATAGCAACCTACTTTTGAAAATGTATCGACATGGTACATCTACTTTTTTAATTGTCTATATGGTACGTGTACTTCATTTTTCGTATCGATATGGTCATTCTACATAATAGAGCCCGGTTTTTACATACGAAACAGGGTTCTCATGGTATGAAAAACAGGGGTCTACTACAAATATGGCCATATCGTTATAAAAAATTGAAGTACAGGTACCATGTAGACATTTAAAAAAGTAGACGTACCATATTGATAAATTTTCAAAAATATGTTACTATTGTATGGCTTTACCCCTACTTTAATTAGATTGAAATCCTTTTTAAACTTAACTCGTAGCCTAGTTTCACATGGTGTCTTCACTTGTCCAACCCTATGTAACAAAGTAACACACTATAATCGGTCCAAGTAGATAACATTAATTTAAAGACTAATAAGAAAATTTCACGTATCGATCTTAAAATTGGATAATATAAGTCACGTGTATCATTAAATGTCTGTATGAACAAATGATAAAAAATCATTCATTCGTGGGATGTCTCATTTATTAACAATATTTTTTTTTTGTAATTTTACTTGTTAAAAACGTACAACACGAAATTTTATTAACTAATAATACTATTTTTTATATAAGAAATTTTTAAATAAAATTTCATCTTGAATGGTACCTTCAGTCCTGAGATAGGTGTGGTACTAACTTAAACTCAACTATATATATATATATATATATATATATATATATATATATATATATATATATATATATATATATATATATATATATATATATATATATATATATATATTATAAAAGGACAATTATGGATGCATAATTTTACTTGGTCTTTTACCAAGTTGAGAAGCAACATCAAATAGTAATTTCATTAAATAGGGAAGAGTGATTTTTTTGTATATAAATAGGTTCATCAAGATTTATCAAAGGCATGAATTTGTAGAGAAAGATATATGCATCAAAAGGGTTTTCACAACTCTTGGTGATTTCTTAATATCTGAGTTTCTGTTAGATTATAACACGTTATCAGCACGAAGAGCTCTGCAATTAAATCAAGAATTAAACGAGGTATGGTTACTTAAAGTTATAACTTATAATGAGAAGATAATTACCATAAATAATTAATACGATAACAATAATAATACACTTATGAACTACTAACATGCATTATTATTTCTAACATTTTATTTATGTACTAACATTTAATTATGCATACTAATGTTTATTTATGTACTAACGATTACTTATACTAACGTTTATTTTCTTCATTTACGATAACATTAATTATGATTATTAATTTACATCAATTAAAATTTTGTTCTTATAATGCAAACTATTAATTCTTTTTATCTTCTTCATAACAAGTTTTTTATATTTTTAATCATTATTTTAAATTAAATGAAAATTATCTTTTAATCATTTATTAACATTTAACAACGGTTACATAACTGTTGCAACGGTCAAAAGAAAGAAAAAAAAATTCGACCGTTTGATGACTCAATTTTTTCTCTATAAATACTCCAATATAAAACTTCAATATTTCATTAAATCATTCTTCTTCCTTTCTGAAAAGAAAACTTTTAACTGGTTGAAGAATGAAGATACCTCTCTCGTTTTTGATTTTTCTTATTGTAATACTTTCAATACTTTTCTACTCTTTGTTACAACTACCATTTGATGAGATGTATCCTTTTCTGGTTCTGGTTTCGTTTACGATTCTTCCGCTATTATGTGTTGTAGATCTTATTGAAATAAACTAATGCTAATTTTATGTTGTTTAACTTTTATTTTGATAGTCAATATGGCAAATCTTGAGAAGTTATCATTTGCTGCATTGGACGTAAATGGCAATAACTACATGCCATGGAGCATTGATGTAAAGATACTTTTAACATCAATGGTATTGTAGAAACACTAAATGAAAACAACAATTGCTAAAATCAAGAAAAGGCAAAAGCAAATGCATTTCTTCGTAAACATATTGATGAAAATTTGAAATCTGAGTATATGAATACGGAAGATCCAAGTATTCTATGGAAAGATTTAAAGGAAAGATATGATCATCAAAGGGAGATTTTGCTTCCAAATGCCAGAAATGATTGGAATAATCTGAGATTCCAAGATTTTAAGAAAGTGAATGATTATAGCTCTGCATTGTTCAGAATATGTTCACAACTCCAATTTTGTGGCCAGACAGTTACAGATGCGGATATGTTGGAAAAAACGTACTCAACATTTCATGCATCAAATGTTACCTTACAACAACAGTATCGGATGCAAAATTTTAAAAGATATTCTGAACTTAACACCGTCCTTCTAGTTGCAGAGAAAAACAATGAACTTTTGATGAAAAATCATCATTCTCGTCCAACTGGATCACTAGCATTACCTGAAGCAAATGCTATAACTAAACCACATGGACAAGAACGGGGATTTGGTCGTAAACGAGGCCGTGGCCGTGGCCGTAGCCGTGGCTATAATCAAAACAATAATTATAGTTATAATCATGGCTATGGTCATAACTATAATCATAACAGAGGTCTTTCACGTGGACACGGACGCGGACGTGGTCATAATAATATTCCACGTGATAAGAAATCTAAATCACAAGAAAGACCCAAAAATGATAAACAAAAGGCTAGTGCTTCTCAAGATCCTGAAGATCTTTGTTACCGATGTGGAATGACTGGTCATTGGTCAAGAACTTGCCGCACAGCACCACATCTCTGCAAACTTTATGAAGAGTCTCTTAAAGGAAAAGAGAAAGAAGCAAATTTTGCTGATCTCCCTGATGTTCCAATGCCCGAACTGAATGCTTCAGATTTCTTTGATGATTTGGATATCTAATAATGTAATCGTGTTTTCGTCTTTCCTAAGCTATGTTTTATTCCTTATGTTTTATTTCTTGTATCATGTATTGCACTTTTTCAATAATAATATGAATGTGTTTCTACTTAACAAATTTTATCATATATACTTATTACTTTATTTTTATGATTAGAAGTCTAAAATGAATTTTATCGAAGAACTACATCAAGCAAATTCAGGAGACATCTGTACACCAGATAGTGGAGCAACACACACAATTCTTAAAAAGAAGAAATACTTTTCGGAATTAAAGCCAAGTAAAGCAAATATACATACCATATCAGGTCCTGCAGATCTGATTGAGGGAACTGGAAAGGCTCATTTTATATTACCTAATGGTACAAGGTTTTTGATAAATAATGCTCTATTTTCACCAAAGTCTAAAAGAAACTTGTTCAGTTTCAATGACATACACCTTAATGGGTATAATACTCAGACTGTGACGATAGAGAATGAGAAATTTATGCATATTATTGACAATAACCATGTAGTAGAAAGACTACCGACACTTGGTTCTGGTTTACATTATACATATATAAACATGGTTGAATCACATCTGGTTGTCAAAGAAAAATGTTATGATCCTGAAGAATTAAGTTTATGGCATGACAGATTAGGTCATCCAGGAACAACTATGATGAAGAGGATAATTGATACTACAAATGGACATCCATTGAAGGACCAGAAGATCCCTCAAACAGGTAAGATGATCCCATGTACATCATGTTCTCTTGGAAAATTTATTGTGAAACATTCACCAACGAAAATTGGAAAAGAAACCCCAATGTTTCTTGAAAGAATTCAAGGTGATATATGTGGACCAATTCATCCGCCATGTGGACCATTTAGATACTTCATGGTTTTAATAGACGCATCAAGCAAATGGTCTCATGTTTGTTTATTGTCAACCCGTAATGTGGCTTTTGCTAAATTTCTTGCTCAGATTATTAAATTAAGAGCACATTTCCCTGATTATACCATTAAAAAGGTAAGGCTTGATAATGCTGGTGAATTTACATCTCAAGCTTTCAATGACTATTGCATGTCAGTTGGAATTAGTGTTGAACATCCAGTTGCTCATGTTCATACACAAAATGGTTTAGCTGAATCATTAATTAAACGTCTTCAACTAATAGCTAGACCATTAATAATGAAGACAAAACTTCCAGTTTCTGTTTGGGGACATGCAATTTTACATGCTGCATCGCTGATTCGTATAAGACCAAGTGCTTATCATAAATTTTCTCCTCTACAACTTGCTTTTGGTCATGAGCCAAACATTTCCCATCTTCGAATCTTTGGTTGTTCAGTATATGTTCCTATTGCACCACCACAACGTACAAAAATGGGACCTCAAAGAAGATTGGGTATATATGTAGGGTATGAAACACCTTCTATAATAAGATACCTTGAACCACTGACAGGTGATGTTTTCACAGCACGGTTTGCTGATTGCCATTTCAATGAGGCAATTTTCCCAGCATTAGGGGGGAGAAAATAAAAGCAAAGAGAAGGATGTATCATGGTGTGAACCATCATTGATTCATCTTGACACTCGGACAAAACAATGTGAACTAGAAGTTCAGAAAATAATGCATTTACAAGAAATTGCAAATCAACTGCCTGATGCATTTACTGATACTAAAAGAGTGACTAAATCATATGTGCCAGCGGCTAATACACCTGCTAGAATAGAAATTCCAAATAAAAGAGCTGATAATAAAATCACTCAAGAATCAAAAGCACGTCTGAAACATAGAAGACCATTTGGTTCCAAGGATAAAAATCCTCGAAAGAGAAAGAGCTCTGAAAATATAACTGATAATGAGAAAAGTGTTCCTGGAGAAACGCAAAATAACGATATTTCCAAAGAAGTGGAAATAGATGACTCCAATACTGAGATTGCAATCAATTATGTCCATACAAATATCATATGGAAAAGAAATGAGATGGAAGATATTGATGAAAAATTTTCTTATGCTGTTGCATATGATATCATTACTGGAAATGATGATCCAGAACCAAAGTCTGTGGTTGAATGTCAAAACAGATCTGACTGGCCTAAATGGAAAGAAGCTATGCAAGTTGAATTAAGTTCGTTAAATAAACGAAAAGTTTTTGGATCTATCATCCTCACACCTAAAGCTGTAAAACCAGTAGGATACAGATGGGTGTTCATAAGAAAACGAAATGAGAAAAACGAAATTACAAGATACAAAGCAAGACTTGTGGCTCAAGGTTTTTCTCAACGACCAGGAATTGATTATGAGGAGACATATTCTCCAGTAATGGATGCAATCACTTTTAGATACCTAATTAGTTTTGTCATTGCTAACAATTTGGAAATGCGTCTAATGGATGTTGTTACGGCTTATTTGTATGGATCACTTGATAGTGATATTTATATGAAAATTCCTGAAGGATTTAAAATGCCAGAAGCATTAGGAAACAAACCCAAAGAGATGTATTCGATCAAATTGCAAAGATCTTTATATGGGTTGAAACAATCTGGACGCATGTGGTGTAATCGATTGAGTGATTATTTGATAAGTAAAGGATACACAAACAATCAAATATGTCCATGTGTGTTTATAAAGAAGACAAAGGTTGGATATGTTATCATAGCTGTCTATGTTGATGATCTAAATATTATTGGCACAATTAATGAGATAAATGAGGTAATTGTGTTATTAAAGAAAGAATTTGAAATGAAAGACCTTGGAAAAACCAAATATTGTCTTGGTTTACAGATAGAGCACATGCACAATGGTATACTTGTGCATCAATCAAATTATACGGAAAAGGTCTTAAAACGTTTCAACATGGACAAAGCAAATCCTTTAAGCACACCAATGGTTGTTAGATCACTTAATGTTGATAAGGATCCATTTCGTCCTCAAGAAGAGAATGAATATTTACTTGGTCCAGAAGTACCATATCTTAGTGCAATTGGAGCTTTAATGTATCTTACAAACTGTACAAGACCTGACATTTCTTTTGCAGTAAATTTGTTGGCAAGATTTAGTTCAGCTCCCACCAAACGACATTGGATAGGAGTCAAACACGTTTTCCGATACCTTCGAGGAACCACTAATTTGGGATTATTTTATTCTAACAATTCAAAAGAAGGTTTACTTGGATATGTAGATGCAGGTTACTTATCTGATCCACACAAAGCAAAATCTCAAACAGGATACATGTTTTTAAATGGTGGTACTGCAATTTCCTGGCGTTCTCAGAAGCAAACACTTGTTACAACATCCTCAAATCATGCTGAAGTTATTGCACTACACGAAGCTAGTAGAGAAAGTGTATGGCTGAAATCTGTGACAGAACTTATTTTGTCTTCTTGTGGACTAGAGATGAGCAAAAGTCCAACTTTGATTTATGAAGACAATGCAGCTTGCGTGTCGCAGATGAAAGAATGATATATCAAGAGTGACAGAACCAAACATATTCCACCAAGATTTTTCGCTTACACGCAAGATCTCATAAAGGACAATCAGATTGAAATGAAATACATTCAGTCTAGTAACAATTCAGCAGATCTCTTTACAAAGGCACTTCCCAAAGCGATTTTCAGAAAACATGTCCACAACATTGGAATGCGACATGTACAAAACATGTGATGATTTTCAGATGGCAATATGAGGGGGAGTCAACCACTCGCTGTACTCTTTTTCCCTTGGCTAAAGTTTTTTCCCACTGGGTTTTTCTTTAGCAAGGTTTTTAATGAGGCAGCATTTCGTGGTTGAACTCTTACTAAAATTATCATCCAAGGGGGAGTGTTATAAAAGGACAATTATGGATGCATAATTTTACTTGGTCTTTTACCAAGTTGAGAAGCAAATGCAAATAGTAGATGTGAGTGATGTGTATAGTAATTTTTGTCTCTAACTTTGTGTCTATAAAAGGGATGAATTGGTGTGTTGCTAGTATATAGAATGAGAGTAGAAATCACATATATATCAAAATTTGCAAGTGTTGTAGATTTCTTAATATCTGAATTCTGTTAGATTATAACAATATATATATAAAAGTACCTCTAGAAATCAAGTGCACCCGATGGTACCGACCTTAAAAAACTTTTTAATTTTTTTTTTCACATAACCATGTTTAGTTTTATGTTATACGCATGATATATGAATTTCACATAGATTCACACTTTCCGTGTCCTTAAAAATTATGTGAATGCTCAATGCATGTTTATGTGAATGGTGTGAATTACCATTCACATGATCTTTTTTTACCATTCACAAGATTTATGATGTTACTTCTTTTGAAAAAAGTCTTATAATGTTGTCTTATACATGTGTATTCAAAAAAAATATGTGTGAATGATCATTCACATTAGGGTACGCTGGAATCTGATAGGTACGCTGATGAACCTGATTATATATATATATATATATATATATATATATATATATATATATATATATATATTGATTTAATAACCTATAATTCTGTGAGAACCTAAGAACTAAAGGGTAGTTTTGAGAAAAAAAATTTTATCTCTCCTATTAATATATTCTCTTTTTTCTACATTCAATTTCATTTCAACCCTAGAAAAAAACATTGTCATTTCTCATATCTCTCTTTTTCTCTCAACCCTAGAAACTTCAATGCCCCCGCCGTCGCCACACCACTGCCGCCAGACTTCCACCGCCGCTACCACGATCTCGAAGCCACGGTGATCTCTTTCTTCCCCTTTATATCTCTCACGATTTTGGAAGCCGGATGGTCAAAAAATGACGATTTGGAAGTTGGATGATCAAAAAATGAAGATCTAGAAGTCCGACGGTCAACAAATGAAATTTTTTTAAGATATTAGATATATAATGAATGTAATAGTTATTAGATGTTTATTGTTAAAAAAGTTTTTTTTATGATTCACAAGATTAATGGTCTTTTTGTTTAAAAATGTGTTTTTGGTATATTTTATATCAATTGCATACCAAGTGTTTGATAAAATGTCTAAATGAAAATTTTTTTTTCTTTGTTTCAGTTCTTCTACAACACTCTACGTAGAATATATGATACTTGACATTCTACACGACGTTCTACATAGATGGCATGATAATCTACATAGATTACATGATAATCTACATAGATTACATTATAACCTACATAGAATATGACAGCTTCATTTTCCATAGATTTTGAAGTTTAAAATCATTTCTAAATATGTTTTTTGTTAAAAAAAGATTTTTGTATATGACTCACAAGATTTGAATGTTTTTTTTTTGTCAAAAAATGTGTTTTTGGTATTTTTTTTCGTTAAAAAATGTTTTTTTTTTGTTTTAGTTCGACAGCGATAATCTACGTAAAATATATGATACTTCACATTCTACGCGATACTCTACATAGAATACTTGACGATCTACATAAATTACGTTCATCGGTTCGTCGAAGGTTCTGCTTCCTAATGGTTGTGTCTTTGATGGTTCAACGTCTTTATGTATTATATCTAGATTTGGTTTGTATTTTTCTAGATATATGATACTTTATATAGAATACATGATATTCTATACAGAATTGATTGTAGCTAGTTTTGTATCTATATAGAACACATGATATTTTACATAGATTACATGATAATCTACATAGAATATGTTTGCCGATTAATTTGTTAAAACTGTGTTTTAATGTGTTTCTACATAGAATACACGATACTCTACATAAATTATGAATAGTAATGTTAATCCACATAGATTATGGATAGTAATTTGTTAAAATTGTGTTCTTACATATCATTCTATGTAACTAACTACATAGATTATGAATAGTATTGCTAATCTAAATACATTATGAATAGTTTTTTTTGTTAAAACTGCATTCTTACATATCATTCTATGTAACATTCTATATATAGACTATGAATAATAATATTAATCTACATAAAAAGATATAGAAATGTATAAGAAACATAAAAATGTATGAAATGTATAAGAAACATAAGTTTTACATAAATTATGAATAATAATGTTAATCAACATAAAAAGATTTAGAACTATATAACATTCTATATAGATATATGATATTTCTATATAGAATACGTTAATTTTTTGGCAGTTAAATAATTTTCTATATAGAAAAAAAATATTTTTTTATATAAAGCTTTTTTTAACTATAAAATCCAATTCTCAAGAAAGAAATAGAAAATGAAAATGAAAAAAAAGTAAGAGAGAGAAAGAGAAAAAACAGAATTTTTTTCTTCCAAAAATACCATTTGCACACCTTTTCAAGATTGCGCACTATCAAAGTTCTAAATAATTACAAAAATGTCATTTGATAATTTTGAGCCATAGATCTTCTTGATCTAATGGTCCAAAACGGTTCTTAGATTCTCACAAATATTTAGGCTTTTAGAAGAATCCTTCACTATATCAATATATATATATATATATATATATATATATATATATATATATATATATATATATATATATATATATATATATATAGTTATACTATGACAGACTTTGAGGCTAAATTACTAATAGTATTGAGAATTTTAATACTAGTAGAATGAAAAAAATTATTAGAAATTCTCTCTTATATCTATCTTGTAATTCATGCTTTGATCAAGCTTTTATACTAAAAAAAAAAAGATAATTTTTACTATTGCCATCACTACCTATCTACTATTGTATGTTTCTTGCTTCCATAGTTAAAAGACTAGAAGTTTTCATCCAAGTATTCTTCCATTATTTATAACACTCTCCATAGGATGATAAATTTTGCTAATAGATTTACTGCAAAAGAATTGTCAGGTCTTGTACAGTTAGTAAGATACATTAAAGCTCCAATTGCACTAAGATATGGTACTTATGGACCAAGTAAATCTCCATTATTTTCTTTAGGACGAAATGGATACTTGTCAACATTAAGTGATCTAACAACCATTGGTGTGCTTAAAGGATTTGCTTTATCAATGTTGAAACATTTTAAGATCTTTTCAATATAATTTGACTGATGCACAAGTATGCCATTATGCATCTGCTTTATTTGTAAACCAAGACAATATTTGATTTTATCAAGGTCATTCATTTCAAGTTCCTTCTTTAGTAGCACAATGACTTCATTTATCTCATTTGTGCCAATGATATTTAAATCATCAACATAGACATCTATAATAACATTTTGTAAGGTCTACCACTGCAAGATCTATCTAGACACGGATCCGTGAACGAGTGCGGAATCCTCGTTGACGGTTAGACGGACAACTCTCAACCACGAAACACGGAGACTATTAGACGTTGAACGAACGACACACGAACGATCCTACGAACTAATTCTCTCTGAAATGGCACTCACCTAGCTGATAAACTCGAGATCGCCTTAAGCTTAATTCCTCACGAATTCTGCTAAAAGTCTGCTAATGACTCGAGTCTATCCCTAAATATAGACCTTGATTCGAGTTTGATGTGGGCCAAACTCGAATCTGGCCCAAGGCCCATTCGAGTCTGTCCACAAGGACACTCTCGAATCTAGCCTTCATTCGAATCTAAGGCTACATTCGAATCTATCACAGATTCGAATGTCTACCTTTGTGTAATTCGAATCTAGCCAAATTACTTAAACACTTAAGTGATGAAACTTATGTTTTACTTATGTTTGAGTTAATCTTTGACCTTTATGTTTGAACTTCTTGTAATATGTTACATCAAGTTCAAACACACAATCAATAACAGACAAACACATATAAACATATATATGCAAACACTCGTCAAAAACACAATGCAATATCAATTAGACTGCTATCGTCACACAGGATGTACCAACACATTTCCAACCTCTGCACACTTTTTATAAACACGCATGGATAAATTTGATTATTTGTATATCCTTTATTTATCAAATAATCACTCAAACGATTAAACCACATGCGTCCGGATTGTTTTAACCCATATAAAGATATTTGTAATTTGATCAAATACATTTATTTGGGTTTGGTACTTAATGCTTCAGGCATCTTATATGTTTCACGAATTTTCATATAAATATCACTGTCTAGTGATCCATACAAATAAGCTGTAACAACATCCATTAGACGCATCTCCAGATTTTCAGCAACGGCAAGACTAATTACGTATCTAAAAGTGATTGCATCCATTATTGGAGAATATGTTTCTCATAATCATATCCTGGTCGTTGAGAAAAACCTTGAGCCACAAGTCTTGTTTTGTATCTTGTAATTTGTATTTCTCATTTCAAAAACACAATGCAATATCAATTAGACTGCTATCGTCACACAGGATGTACCAACAGACTCCCCCTTGACGATAGCTTCTAATAAATCACACAATTGTTTTAAGAACTTTGTTTATTTATTGATTCAAAATACTACCAGCATACAAACCTTTCTCGACACATACTTTGACTACATTTTCATACTTACTTGCTTCACCGTCCATATGTGTGTCACTGGAGATCTTACAATTATACAAAATCTGAAGATCTTCTTTGGAGAGGTTTACCAGGTGAAGCGGGTCGTAGACTCTAAGAATGACTTTTTCTTCAAAATCCTCCATGACTGCTTCCCCGGTCTCAGTGTCGGCGTACCACCAATGTAAATTCTGCAAAACATTCTGTGGCATTCGCTTTAGAGGCACTTTCCTCAGACATTTAGCTGGTTTGTAATGAATCCTCATCCACGGTCGTCCAGTTAGAGGATCTATACGTGACTGATCCTCTACTCTTCTCCCGACCCTTGGATTCAAACGCTCGAATTTCCTTGATCTCCCCTCCTTTCTTATGATTCTTTCAATCACGCTCGCATAGGGATCATCGCCAATGTTTATCAAATCTTTCCATGCTAGCGCAGTGATTTCGATCTTTGGCAGGGAGTTGAACGCTTTTAATGTTCGCCTCATGTACTGAAGCCCGTCTTTTCTTTTAATTACAAAAAGTTGCAGATCTCTGTCAAAGAACCAACTTAAAATTCGCTCAGACAGCTTCCCAGTACCCGGCACTCTCATTGTCCTCTTAATCGCTAACTCCTTCTCTTCAGCCCTGAACCATAGCTTTCTTTTTTCTTCATTAGTTAGCTCTCTTGCAGGTTCTTCTGTCGATGGCTGAGGATTCAATGCAGCATTTACTATATCTACATTGACAATTCTATTTCCATCAATCATGTAGGTATCGGTAATAGGATTCTGCTGCACAACTATCTCATCAGCTTCATCATCCTCATCAGCGACTACCTCATCATCTGACTGCCAATCCACTATCTCTTCTGGCACAAACTCGCCTTCTTCCAGCTCTTCATCTTCATTATCAAAACCTACATCCAGAGGATCATCATCGAGATCCATAAGCGCTTCAATCATCTCACTGATTTCAAAGTCTGTAGGCTGTTTTGATGAACTAGCTTCTCCCATTTCTCCTTTACCTTGACTAGGCTCCCCTGAACTTGTGTAACTTGAGCTGCAGGAAAATCTACCGACTCATTTTCTTTATTTGCACCGGGATCATTGCCTTCATCATCATTATCTCTTCGCTGCACCTCCTGATCCTTACAACTTGTCTCCCCCTGAGTTTGTAGATTTTTCATGAGTTGCTCAAGGAGGGACCTCATTGATCGGATCTCTGAAGACTGATCAGCAATAAAAGATTTTAACTCTGTGTTTTCGTCCCTTACATCTTCCACAATTTTCTTCAGCTCGGCATTATCTCTATCAAGATTTGCATTATGCTCCTGGAGCTCGCCTACAGCCTTTGTGAGGGTTAGGATTTGAACATGCTGAAAGTCAACACGTCCCTTGAGTTGCATGAACCTTTGATTTTCAGTATAAGCGGCTGAGGTAGATGGAATGGACTGAATGGGAGACGGGATGAATGGTGGTGGAATGTATGGCTCATGATGCTGAGGTGGCGGTGATGGTGGAGCGGTGGCTTGAGGTTGGGATTGGGGAACTTCTGGCTGACTTGTGGATGCCGAAGAAGACCCTTGCATGAACCGATGACGTTTGGCCCGTTGCCTCGTCACTAGTGGAGCAATTTCCTCTTCTTCAATGTCTGAATCTTCAGATTCCCTTTCTTCTCTCCTCCTCGATCCTGCTGCTTCATTCACTACTAACCTAGCTCCATAGGTTCCGATGTGAATATTGGGATCTGCAGCCACTGATTCAGGAGCTTCAGCCTCCTGCTCCTCCATCTCATCTGATTCTGATTCTGATAATGTCAAGCCTCCATCAGCCCTCTCTGGCTCATACTCCTCTACATCTCTAAAAACATCATCTTCACCTTCTGGTGGACTAAGCAGCTCACCCACTAATGCTGCGGCAACGTCTTCGTTTGCATGAGGCCCTGCCTCCCAAATTTCATTTAGCGTCTGGCAAAGCTGTTCAGTTTCACTCTGAATATTGGAGGGCCCGGCTTCTTGAACAGTTGATGGCCCAGCTTCTTGAATTTGCGGCTGCTCGCTTGTAGAAGGCCTTGATGCCTGGATTTGACTCACTGCTGGTCTCTGACGGCGTCTTTGAACTCTTGGCTATTGTTGTTGTTGACGTTGTTGCTGTTGTTGTTGTTGTGGAAACTCAACGACCCCTGCCCAGTTGGCATCTTCCGGGGCTTGAAAATCCCTATCCACAATAGCTCCGAACAATGGACGAGCAACAGGAACAGCCAATTTTCCTCGGTGTGAGGAACAATCAGCGAAAATCCGTTTGTCCATAACATTAACACTCAGAGAGTCATTTGACGGTGGCAAGTCTGGCAAGAAATGCCTAATCAGCATCATAATGAATCTAGGGTACAGCAAAAATCTTTCCCTTTCTGGAGCCGCAATCTGATGAACGAACTCCGAGAAGAACATCTGCGAAAAGCTAAACTTCCGATTATACACCAATGCAATAACCCCAGATTGGATCTTTGACACTATGTAATCAAATCCAGCTTTCTTCGGCGCAAAACAGACCATGAATACGTGCACCAAAAATCTCCATTGCCCAATCAGGCCAATTTTCATATACGACGACTTCGCAACATCCAAACTGTATCCCTTCCTCAGAAACGCAGTCTGCCTAATACTTAACGGGAAGTCAATAGGCCCATCTTCTTGTTCCTGAGATCCCAACTGCAGAACCTGACGCAGTATGTCTGCAGAGAAGACTAACGGCTGTCCAGCGATTCTCGTTCTTAGAACTGTCGGGGTGACAGTGCAATCAACTTGTAAATGGTCGTAAAACTGCCGCACATATGAAATAACAATTGGGATGTTATGGTATAGAGCAAAGCTAATCCTAGATTCAGCTAGGAAATCCAAAACTTGGCGATATCCCTGCGCCTCAGGGATATTATTGTCGGGATTAAGAACCATATTATGCTTTGGAACAAAAGCTCGAACCGCCATTTCTGCACAATAAACAAAACTGTTAGACTCATTAAAAATCAATAAACTTGGTTAAATTCAAATTTGTTTTATTTTGTACTTGTTTAAGTACAAAATCTAACACAATTAAATTTCTACAAGTTTAATAAAATTTAAATTAAACAGTGCAAATAAACAATAGATTCGAAAATAACAGATTCGAAGTGTCCATATTGAGTGTTATGGACAGATTCGAATTGTCCCTATTCGAGTCTAATGGACAGATTCGAAGATCATGGTCATCTCGAATCTAATGACAGATTCGAGAAACCCATGAACAGATTCGAAGGTAATGAACAGACTCGAAATGCCGACTGCCAATATGTCAACAAAAACCCAAGATTTTAACCATTTTGAACTTAGTAAATCACATACATTAGTTCAACTAGGTTCTAATCATTGATTTATGCTTTTAATTTGATCTTTTATAGGTCCAAACTTGGTAATTTAGCAAAAACCCTATTTCGACCCACAAAACTTCAAAATTCGATGTTTTAGCCTAAAATTGTGTATAAAACTACACAAATCTTGTACAATCCGGTTGATTATACCTAGAGGTATCTGTAGAATCGAATACACAATCTTCAAACTCGACAAAATGTCGTTTAGTAGAAATCCGATAGACTCGAGAAAACAGATTCGAGATCGCCTTGACAGATTCGATAGTATAGATTCGAAAACAGATGGAGTTAATGACCTTTACTGTTAACCTATTTATACCACCAACCCTCGAGTCTAAGCATAGATTCGAATCTACTGACAGATTCGAATTACTCCTTATTCGAGTCTGTCTTAGATTCGAAACCACCAACACTTAGAAAAAGTTCGAAAATTTTGAAATAATTTCAACTTTTCCAACTTTTTTCTACGGTATTGTGTAACCAGATAAACTATGCCAATTCTTTTACCCTAAGCTCAAGATAGTTCACGCATTGTTTATTTTATCCAACTTTGAATGCACCCTCAGTAACTTTTGACCTTTTCCCTAAGTAAAAATTATACTAAACTAAAATAAAATAAAATTAAAATAAAATAAACTAAGGTAAAAATAAAATAAAATAAAATAAAATAAAATAAAATAAAATAAAATAAAATTTTGACTAAAAAATTTAATCTAGACTTAAGCTATAAAAAATTTACAAGCTAAGCTAAATACAAAATAACATATTTTTGATGAGTATAGTCTAAGAGAGGTTCAATCAGATAGCGATGTCTGATACTAACTTTCAGTACTTAAACTTTCACACTTAGGAATTTTTGATTCCTTTGATTGTTTGTCGTGACACACTTATTTAGCCAATTGTTGGTATTTTACCCCGTTAAACATTCTACATTTCGGAATATCCCTTGGCCTTTTTATTTATCAGGAAATTATCTTACGTGACTCAGACATAGACATACTTTTATGATCAAGGCACACAGACAAAGATTCTAACTTGTTGGTATTTGCAAACTTTCTTTAAAAGACAAACATCGGACACAGGTCTGTATTTTCATACAACAAAGTGTCTTAGTTCGACTTAAGGTTTATTTTTAAAGTTAGCAGACAGCGGTGACAGGTCTGTACTGACGTACAACAAAGCGACATATCTGCTAACCCGAATCTAAACAGAGACAACAGGTCTGTACTTACGTACAACAGAGTTGCATGTTTTCGACTCTCAGTTTTATATGATATTTCTATTCTTTCCATTTTCAGATGTATTTGATGTTGCCATACATCCCCAGAAAGTTTGCATACCTCATTTAGACTCAAAGTTTGTATGTCTTGTACATAAAAATTAAGACCGATTGGTCGTACATCTAAGTTAGTGACACGCTTGACTTTTTCTAGATTATTTTATTAGCCTTGAGATTCCCTATATGTATTATGCCTACCAACACATCAAACTAAATAAAGTATAACACTTAGGATTTAGTTGCATTATGTGTGAAAGCCTAAACACTTAGAGTCTGTAACGACTGTGCTAATTTTCGTCACTTTGAACCTATGTATCTAAGACTTAACTCTTTTTTCTGATATTCTCTTTTTTTTGTATTTTTGTAATTTTCTCTCTTTTTTCTTTTGTTTTTCATAAGAAAAGCAGTAAAATGAGCTAACCTACTAACTTACTAAAAATAGAAACTTACTAAAAATAGAAACTTTCCTAAATTAGCAGATTACTATAAAGAAAGAAATATTAAGACTCTAAAATAAAATAAACTTACTACTACTAAGGTCAAATTACTCTGGGTTGCGCATTCCATTCAGTTGAATTAAATACTCAAACCGTGACTTATCAAACGCTTTGGTAAATAGATCTGCATTATTATCTTCTGTTGCCACTTTTACCAGTTTGATTAAGTTCTTTTCAGCACAATCACGAATAAAATGATGCCTTATGTCTATGTGCTTTGTTTTGTTGTGTTTGACTGGATTATTAGTTATAGCAATAGTAGACTGGTTATCTATCCTAATTGGAGTTTGAGTGTAAGCCAAACCGTAATCCCGCAATTGTTGTTGTATCCACAGAACCTGTGAGCAGCAACTACCAGCAGCAACATACTCGGCCTCGCACGTTGACACGGCTACCGACGTTTGTTTCTTGCATTGCCAGGACACCAGTCTCCCTCCTAGGAACTGACAACCTCCAGTCGTTGATTTGCGCGTCAAGCTGCATCCTCCGTAGTCAGAATCTGTGAACGCCTCCAACTCTAGATCTCCCTCCGCGTGATACCAAAGTCCCAGCTTCGGTTTCGACTTGAGGTATCATAGAATCTGCTTCACAGCTTTCATATGCATCTCCTTCGGATTCGCTTGAAACCTTGCACAAATACAAACAGCAAACATAATATCAGGTCTTGAAGCAGTTAAATACATAAGTGACCCAATCATGGCCCGATATAAAGTCGGATCCACATCGGTATCACTTTCAGTACCCGGCCCGAGATTGTGATTCACTTGAATCGGCGTGCTGAAATGGGCAGTCAACTTAGTTCCCTCCATCCCAAACCGTTCTAATATGTCATAGACATACTTAGTTTGATGGATAAACATCCCTTCCTTCTTTTGGTCAACTTGTAACCCTAAAAAGAAATTTAACTCTCCCATGGCACTCATCTCGAACTTAGACTTCATCACCTTCTCGAAATCTTTGCACATCTGTTCGTCTGATGATCCAAAGATGATATCATCGACGTACACTTGTACCAAGATAAAGTGATCGCCCTTCCTCTTAACAAACAAGGTACTATCTATCCTACCCCTTTCAAAACCGTTCTCTAACAGATGGTTGGATAGAGTCTCATACCATGCCCTAGGTGCCTGATGTAATCCGTATAGAGCCTTATCTAAGCGATATACTCTATCAGGATATTTTAGATCTGTAAATCCGGGCGGTTGTTCTACATACACCAACTCCTTCACTTTCCCATACAGGAAAGCACTCTTAACATCTAGTTGATATACCTTAAAGCCTTTGAAGGAGGCAAACGCTAGAAACAACCTAATGGCTTCCAGCCTTGCTACTGGTGCAAAAACCTCGTTGTAATCGATTCCCTCCTCTTGGTTGAAACCCTTTACAACTAACCTCGCCTTGTTGCGCGTGACTATACCCCGATCGTCTCTTTTGCACTTAAAAACCCATTTGGTTCCTATTGCTATTTCCCCTCGAGGTAACGGAACTAACTCCCACACTTCTAGTTTCCTAAATTGCGAAAGTTCTTCCTGCATCGCTTCAACCCAGGAGTTGTCCTTAAGTGCCATTTGCACATTTTTGGGCTCTACTTGCGATATGAAACACGAATATAGACATGTGTGATATGCCTCGGAGTCGTTTATCATCGACAACAACACAGTGTTGTTATTTACACTACTCCGAGTCCTCACACCCTCGTTAGGATTTCCTATGATGCTTTCTATTGGATGGTTCTTGTTAATCCTAGAGGTCTCTATATCATCAACTCTTAGATTATCTCCTAAGTTGGATCCTATTTCTCCTAATGGGGGAATAGGCTCAGCTTCTACATTTTCCTCCTCACGGACATTTTCCTCAGAGTTGGAACTCGATGCTTGAGTCTGATTCTCAGTGGTAGGTGCCTCTTGATCAGCAACTTCTGGAGACCCATCTACAGTCGCAGTAGGCTCTGATGTAGATTCGAACGTGGTCCTCGGAAAGATTTGGCCTTCGTCATTTAGGTGCAACGTCGCCATGTCTTTTTCGATTGTACCTGCAGTATCATCCAAAGAATGTTAAATGACTCAAACAATTTATCATAGTCAAATAACCATTCCGGACCAGTTTGGGGTTCATGTGTATAACTTGTGACTTCAATATTATACACAATCTCCACAGTACCACTCGTTTTGTTAAAAACCTGTTTGTTTGGTGAGTTTGGCACATAACCTAGGAAATATCCTTCGTCAGCCTTTTCACCAAACTTCGGTTGATGTTTTGTTCTTAAAAGTGTGCAAGGTACTCCAAACGGTTCGAATCCAGTTAAGTTAGGTGGCCGTTTATTCAAAATTTCATAGCATGTTTTGTTCAATGATTTGACTGTAAGGACTCGGTTTAAAATGTGGCACGCGGTATTCACTGCCTCCCCCCAAAACATGGTAGGAAGCTTTGAATCCGAAAGCATAGTCCTTGCAGCCTCAATCAAAGTTCTATTTTTACGTTCGGCCACCCCATTTTGTTGAGGTTCATATGGTGCACTGAATTGATGCACTATGCCCTTTGATAGGCAATATACACCAATTACAGTGTTTTTGAATTCAGTCCCATTATCACTACGAATATGTTTAACCCTAGTTCCGTATGAGTTCTCCACTTGGTCCAAGAACCCGATGAGCTTTGCAGCCGTCTCGTCCTTCGTACCTAAAAAGAAAACCCAAGAAAAACGTGAGTAATCGTCGGTGATAACTAAGCAAAACCAACTACCTCCTATACTCCTTTTGTTGATAGGTCCGAAAAGGTCCATATGCAACAAATTGAATGTTGAGGCGATTGAATTTTGTTTCTTGGACTTGTGTGTCTTTTTATGCTGTTTGCCCTTCATGCACGGTAGACACTTGTCCTCGAACTGAAAACTCTTCAATGGCACACTCTGCACCAATCCATTCTTCGTTATGTAATTCATCTTCCTTAGGTGCAGGTGAGCCATGCGTCTGTGCCACAGTACGGATTCCGTCTCCGAAGCTTTTGATAGTAAGCAGATCGGACCCATCGAAGTATCTGGCTTGTTCATATCGAGCATGTACAAGTCATTCTTCCTTGGCGCCCGCATCAATATCCAATCTTCAGGTATCTTGAATCCTGGCTTCAGCACTAACGCCTCAGTGTCAGTAAATAACACCGAGTTCTTCTTATCACAGATTTGAGATACACTAATGAGATTATGAACCAGTTTATCAACGTGATAAACTTGATCCAAAGTAATCGTCCCATTAGTGACTTCTCCAGTTCCAGTGATATTTCCACCCTTGTTACCCGCGAATGATACGAATCCCCTATTACCTCCCTTGAAGTCTGTGAGTAGACTTCTTTCCCCCGTCATGTGCCTGGAGCAACCACTGTTGACGAACCACTTGTTGTTTGGACCGGTAGTTATCTCCTGCACATGAAAGAAAAGAGGTTAGTTATCACGGGGAACCCAAGCCATGACTGACTTGGTAATACCATTCTCGTCCACATACGTGAACTCTTTCAAGTACCCATCTCGCCTTTCAGATGACTTGGGCCTTTGAACTGAATTCTGTTGTGGTGCCGAGTGATTTAAGTTCACTCTTTGCCTTGGTGTAGGCATTTGTTGTGGAGCTCTAGAATAATTCCTATTATATGCCATTTCTGACTGTGATCCTTGAGCTCTTACCGGTGCATACTGTCTAACTGGAGTATGTGACCTAACTGGAGTAAGTGACCTGCTAGGTGTTGTGCTCCTATAGACTTACTGTGGTGCTGACCTAGATTGATTAGTGACACGATTCGGTGAATTTGTCCTAATCACTTCCTTTGGTCCAACCTTAACCGGAGTGTTTTTCACAACATGTTTGGGTGCGGCCTGCACAGTTTTCTCGGTAGGTTGAGAACTACTGCTGCTTGCCACACTGGGTGAGGGCTTGACAGGTGTTGGATTCACTGTCTTAGGGGTAACATCGGCTTTCCTAAGTGGACAGTGAGAAGCAACATGCCCTTTCTCGTGACATCTGAAGCAAGACATCTTATCTATGGACTTTTTGGTTGTTCCCTTAGATCTAGGTGTCTCACTAGTGTCTACTTCCTTTGGTACAGCTACGATGTCTGCCTCGTCGACCTGGTCAGCCCATGAAATTTTCTGTTTTCCTGCAGGTGTTTCACTGGAGGAAGACACAAATTTCACTTTCTTGACCTTGACGGTTGAGTCAGCCACCTTAGGTGCATTTTCTACTATAGGCTCAGGTGTCGGTTCAGGTAGGTCCTCTAAGTCTACTGACTTGTCAGTTTTCTCCTGAGGCTGAGGCACATAGTTCGCATTGAACGGTGGAGGAATTTCGTGAAAACCTAGACCTACTGGCTTCTTGGACTGTCTTTGGGCATCTAAGACTTTCCCTAGATTTAGGCTTGAATTCCTAAACTTTTCCAGCTTGCTATTTGCCTCTGCTACCTTAACCTTGGTTTCTGCTAGCTCTATATCCTTGTCCTTAAGACTTTTTGTCAAGGCCTCTACGTGCTCATACATAAGTTCTATTCTAACACACTGCTCACTGAGTTTGTCTTTTAGAACTACTACGTCTTGAGCATCAGCCTTAAGCTTTTCTTTTAGATCTTGCTTGATATCATTTAGGCTAGCATTTTCAATTTTTAAGTTTTCATTTTGAGCAGATATGGTTTTATGTGATTCTAAGACTAGATTTAACCTATCATTAGAAGTAGCACACAAAGCACATAATTCTTGAAATAGAGAGTAAGATAGACTAACCTTAGAGTTATCAGATTCCACGTTGGCCATCTGAGCAGCAAACTCCAGCACCGTCTGATCATTCGCCTTCTCTACCCACATTGGACTGCTGTCCCGTGTAGTCTGCTCGTCCCCATCACATCCAGTTTCAGTAACTTCAGCCATGAAGGCTCTAGCATTGGACTCAGGATGTGAACTCCAATCATACGTACCATCTAGCTGTCGATCTGAAGTGAAGTTCGATAATAGACCAGCTAGATTGGCTTGTCCAGTTGAGGAACTCGGAAGGTATCTTTGTTGGGACTGATTTTGGTATTGTCCCTGATGTTGGCTCTGTCCCTGGTATGTCTCTACCTTTGGCCTCTGGCACTCCCTAGCGAAGTGTCCTAGTCCTTGACAGTTATAGCATTTCACCTTGGACTTATCAAACCCGATCCCCTTGTTATTCATCTGCAAATTCCTTCCAGTTCTCTTAATGAATCTTTTAACCCTCTGGGTCACCATGGCCAGTTGCCACTTAAGATCCATTTCCTCTAAGTCATCAGGGTCGACCTGATCGTAATCTTCGTCCCATAGAGCAGGATCGTTTATCTTTCCCTGAACGCAATTTCCATAAGCGGCCACAAACGAAGCAAGTAGATTCAGATTTTCTTCCGCCGACTTTTCGCTCATTGGCATCTTCGAATAGCTCTGACTTGTCGATGCCTGTTGGACTTGAGGTTGCGGTTCTTCCGATCTTCCGAATCCTAAGAACGCGCGATTCAAAGAGTCTTCAGACTCTGCTAGTGATGATGTCTCTCCAGAGAAAAACGCTGTGGCAGACTTTGGTTCGGCTGCTGCTGAAGATTTTGACGTCTTTCCAAAATACATTGCTGGATTCTGGACTTGCTCATAATCAGTCTCAGTCTTCAGGAGCTCGAAGTGATATGCCCTCAACGTTCCCACTATATCATCCAGAGATTGAGTGTAGTACTTGTCTTCATTCAGCTTTATCATTGCCACGTACATAGCCCATTTGGCTGGTAGGGCATCAAGAAGCTTGTTGTTCTTGTCAGTATCGGTAAACTCAATCCCGTGGCTCTCAAGTTCTGTCAATAGATGATAGAACCAGGTGATGATGTCATCCAGTTGTTCATCCTTTAACGCCTTGAAGATTGCGAACTGTTGTTTTAACAGCTCTGTACGCTTTCTCCTAACCCGAGGATTTCCCTCACACCTCTTCTCAAGCGACTCCCAAAGTTCTTTTGATGTCCTCTGAGTCCGGATTGTGTGTAGAATATCTTGCGGTAACGCCATTCGGATTAAAGAAAAAGCTTTGTTTTCAGCTTCAAAAAGTTTCTTGTCATCCTCTTTCATCATCTGGTATGACAAGACCTTTTGACGGCCTTCAACTTCAGATACCGGTGGAATATACCCTTCATCGATGCACACCCACATGCGCATATCGTTGAAACGTACGAAGTCAGTAAAACGGTCCTTCCACCAGTAATAATCCTCGACCTTCATCAGCTTAGGCGGTGCGTTCGCCTTCCCGACCTCGTGGTCCATTTCTAAGAATTTCTGAAGAGTAGACATCTTTTCGAAAGAAATTGAATTGACCCTTAATTAATTTAATTCGAAACTAATGTGGATTAACTCTTTCGAATCTAGATAGATTCGAATGTAATTAGATTCCAATTTATTTGGGATTAAATTCGATTAAGTGTTTTAAATCAATTAAACTCGAAATATGTCAGATTCGAGATATCCTTAGATTCTATGGTCCTTAGATTCGAAGGTCAGCAAACTCGAAATTCAGCAGATTCGAAACACTAGATTCGAAATAATACTAGACTCGAAATAAACTCGAAACTAAACTAGACTCGAGATCCTATTCGAATGAAGCAACAGATTCGAAACAGGTAGATTCGAAAACCTCTGAAATTGACTCGAAAGGAGCGTATTTAGGTTAGACTCGAGACTAAAGTGAAACCCTAATTACCCCTATAGATTCGAGCGCCGCAAACTCGAAAAACGGCTAACACTTGGTTTTTTTTTTTTGACGTTTTGTAGATTAAATCACTATTTTTTTTTAACGAAAAATAATGATTTCGATCAAAAACGTGAAAAACCACAAAGTGTTTCCCGAATATGAATTTGCTAAGCTTGAAAATACGTTTTTGAGAGCAAAACCGTCCAACTAGCGTCAAGAAACCTAGAATGTATCTGATGAACACGAAGAACACCAAGAACACTCCGTAGGCTCTGATACCACTTGAAAGGTCTACCACTGCAAGATCTATCTAGACGCGGATCCATGAACGAGTGCGGAATCCTCGTTGACGGTTAGACGGACAACTCTCAACCACGAAACACGGAGACTATTAGACGCTGAACGAACGACACACGAATGATCCTACGAACTAATTCTCTCCGAAACGGCACTCACCTAGCTGATAAACTCGAGATCGCCTTAAGCTTAATTCCTCACGAATTATGCTAAAAGTCTGCTAATGACTCGAGTCTATCCCTAAATATAGACCTTGATTCGAGTCTGATGTGGGCCAAACTCGAATCTGGCCCAAGGCCCATTCGAGTCTGTCCACAAGGACACTCTCGAATCTAGCCTTCATTCGAATCTAAGGCTACATTCGAATCTATCACAGATTCGAATGTCTACCTTTGTGTAATTCGAATCTAGCCAAATTACTTAAACACTTAAGTGATGAAACTTATGTTTTACTTATGTTTGAGTTAATCTTTGACCTTTATGTTTGAACTTCTTGTAATATGTTACATCAAGTTCAAACACACAATCAATAACAGACAAACACATATAAACATATATATGCAAACACTCGTCAAAAACACAATGCAATATCAATTAGACTGCTATCGTCACACAGGATGTACCAACACATTTCCAACCTCTGCACTTTTTATAAACACGCATGGATAAATTTGATTATTTGTATATCCTTTATTTATCAAATAATCACTCAAACGATTAAACCACATGCGTCCGGATTGTTTTAACCCATATAAAGATATTTGTAATTTAATCAAATACATTTATTTGGGTTTGGTACTTAATGCTTCAGGCATCTTAAATGTTTCACGAATTTTCATATAAATATCACTGTCTAGTGATCCATACAAATAAGCTGTAACAACATCCATTAGACGCATCTCCAGATTTTCAGCAACGGCAAGACTAATTACGTATCTAAAAGTGATTGCATCCATTATTGGAGAATATGTTTCTCATAATCATATCCTGGTCGTTGAGAAAAACCTTGAGCCACAAGTCTTGTTTTGTATCTTGTAATTTGTATTTCTCATTTCATTTTCTTATGAACACCCATTTGTATCATACTGGTTTTACAACTTTAGGTGTGAGAATAATAGATCCAAAAACTTTTCATTTATTTAATGAGTTTAATTCAGCCTGCATATATGCCTATAGGCCTCAAGTATTTTGGTGACAATTTTTGTGTCACTACCTTAGAAAAGTGTGGGTAAAAGTTTGCTCTATACCTACTCTTTTTCATAAGTGTCATTAAAATAAGATGTAGTGACACTTTTTTTCGTCACTAAAAGCATGTGTCACTAAATGACACTTTTCTTGTAGTGTCGCCCGTCATTAAGCGTTCAAAGATAATATAAATACATCAGTCACCTTAACTGTTAGCTAAGGTAAGTGGGATCGTCTCCTCAGGAAGGATGTGATTATCAATATTATTTTATGATAGTTATTAACAAATAATAAAAACTAACAAGTAAACTAATTGATGGAAGGAAGTAATTGATAGAGACTTTGGAAACACAATTATAACTTTATTAAGAAAACTTAAAGAAAAACGTAATAAGCACATAAGAAAACCAACAACTTCGGATCTAGAGTTTGGGTGGAATTACGGATAATCGACCTAAGGTTGCTAATTAATTATAATTTATGATTCCGATTAATTAAGTTTGTAAGCACATAGTTATGACAATCAAATCTACGCAATCCGTATTTTAAGCATGAATCGTGTAATGTTAACAGCCCGTCTTAACTCCTAACCTAATTAGCTCAGCACGACATGTAACACGGCTATGACGCGTCTTACGATAAAGATGTAAATAGGATTGAACGAAACAATATATTTAGATAATAATCAAACATAAAACTAAATAAAACATATCATTCGTTACAATCAATAAATTGTTGAAGAAACATAAATACTAGCTAATAAATCGACCCTTGACGATAATGAAGGATCACCAACCAACTTGTACGAAACAATGAACTTGTCAGGAACATGTTTCGTAGTTGTCGGATTGATGGTTGAAATAATGGAGCATAGAAGAAACCAAACCTTAACCCTTCGCCGTTGGGTCTCGTACCGACTACATCGTTAAGATCGTAGAGAAACCTTCAGACGTGAGTTATAAATCTGCCCCCAAAATCGACTAGCAGGCGCACCCTATTTACAGAGGTCGTGATTTTTAGGGTTTTAGACATCAAAAAGTGGCTCTAGGGTATTTACGACACAAGGGCGTAGCCCTACGCCCCCGCCCCCGTGCACTGGGGGTACGTTGGGGTATACGACAGTCTACGTTGGAACTTCTATCTAGCGTCAAAAGTCACTGTTTTGGCAGCGTAGAGCTGAATTTTTCCGAGTTGCTTCTAAATGTCTTCCTAACCCTGAAAATAAATATTGTGTAAAAGTACCGAAGTTATATATATATATATATATATATATATATATATATATATATATATATATATATATATATATATATATATATAGTTGTGTGTGTGCCTTTAAAGCTACCGAAAACGCAATAACTCAGTCTCAAAACCTTCCCAACTTAACTCTTGATTGTTCCGAGCAAGAAAACTAAATCAGACTTTGATGTTTCAGATTTCATTTACCAAGAAGATGGTGACTCAATGACTCTCTGATTAATTATCAAATAAATAACAACCTTCATACTAGATACCCATGCATGATCATAACTAAAAATCCATTTCCATTACATTGTGTTAAAACTGCTATCAACACTTTACCTCCCAAAGATTTCTCACCATAAACCACCTATTTTGCTCAAGGTCACAACATGCAATTTTATCAGTTTTGACGTTTATAGTGAACTCACTCATCATTGATAATTTTATTTAACACACTTATGAGTTATTTTATTAAGGGTTTGAACATGACTTTCTGACGAGTCCATGTAACGGAAAATCGATCAACCGCTCTCAAACCAGTTGGCTTTAGGGGGTTAGGCATAGAATACCCCTCACACTTCTTTTCCGAACTCGTTAGGCAACCCCTTACAATTTAAGCACCTACGTTTCATGGGTTTACTTTCAACACTCCCCCTTATTGCTAAAGTGTATCGATGTCTTTTAAAACGTTGGTTTTGATGAAGTGTTTTATTTTTTTAAAACCATACATAAGAGTAACATACTCAAATTCTTTTATTAATCTCATGCATGCATATTTATTACGACTCTTTTTAATAATTTTCAAACTAACTTGATCATCACTGATATCACTTGGTATCAATCTATTTCCTAACTAGAAGCATCATTTTTAACTTACTTGCTCAAACAAAAATAAATTAGGGAGATAAGACCACTGAATTTCTACTTTCAACTAGTAAATCAAACAACTATTATTCAAGGGTGCACACAAAAGTGCAAAATAAAAACTAAAAACTAAAAATCATGCAAAACTAAACTAACTTAAATGCAAGCACACTCACACACTTCTATTAAAGCATAACAAAAGCAACGGGTGTAACATCCCAAAATTTATTTACATATTAGTGTGATGAATCATTAAAAGTATTCAAAATGTGAAATAGAAATAGAAAGTTAAATGCCTAAATTGATAGAATAAAAAGTTTGATGACTTATTTAAGAAGTTGACATTAAAACTTTTTAGAAATATTTGATATGTTTTGTCATCTCTTGGAGACATGAGACATGTCCTTTCCACCATCATCTTGGTTAAGCCAATGAGGGCTCTCCTTCACAAGAAAATTGTTTCCCCTTTGTTCATGTAACATTTTATATAAACTCACCTCCAAACTCACTATTCTATTGCCAAAATCAAGATTTTATTTTAAAAGAAAGGTTGTTGGAGAGTGAGTGAAGGTTGGAGCTTGGGTCTTGAAGGAGGAACTTCATCCCCTTCATCTATTTTCCATCTATCATCTTAAGGTAATCAACACCTCATTTTTCTTGTTTTATAAATTTCAGGTAGTAAATAATCATCAAAATAAAGATTTCAAGGAATTTATTCTCTGAAAATAAAAGCACTTGTTCAACATTTTCCTTATCATCTTCCTTGTAGACCTTGAACTCCATTAATGGAGTTTCTCCAAAATTTGTGGAGAACCTTGAAATAACCTTTCAAACATCACACAATCTTGAATATTAGTTTAGCATTAAGTTTACTATGTTATTTTATGGGTTGGAAAGAGATTTAGAAACAAGAAAAAAAAAATGAGAATTTAAGATTGGTCAAGAAAGATTTGTGTGGTTGGACTTTTGTAAAAATATGAATTAAATGGAACAAAGATTAGGAAAAGAAAAGGAAAAAAAAAAAGAAAAAAAATTTTAAATTATTGGTTGCCGGATTCCGACCGGCGCCGGTGGCCGGCCGGCCGGCTGTCTGTCCGGTGGCCACTGTCTGTCAGCTACTCTGTTCACTTCCTTCTTTTACTGCTTTATGATGCACACACAAGACAAAATTCATAATGGGTTTTGTTTTTAATTAAATTGTTGGTAATGGGCTTTTCTTTTAAGTAAAATCAGATTGGGCTTTTATATATAATCAGATTTGGGCTTTTTTTTATTCAAAATGAGATTGGGCCTTTTAATTAAAATCAGATTTGAGTTTTCTTTTAATTATAATCAGATTTGGGCTTTTTTAATTCAAAATGAGATTGGGTTTTTTTTTTTTTTTTAAATCAGATTGGGCCTTTTAATTAATTGAGCTTGGGCTTAGGCTAGGTTAAATGGAATGTTATAATTATTTAAGTTGGGCTAAGAAAAATAGATTAACAAATTAGATGGGTTGCACTACTATTGGTTTGGGTTGCCACTAATTTATTAGATTTAGTTTATTTATATTAGTATAGACTAATATAACTGGTGAAGTTGGATAATTAAATTATGTATCTTTTAAGCTTTCACTAACTAGAATATACATAGGTTAACTCATCTTGCTTTAGTTATGAGTTAATATACTTAAATTATGATAGAGAGACTTCTTAATATTTAAATGGATTGAATATTAATTATTAGGTTATTTAAAGATATCTTTAGTAGATAAACACGAATAGTTAATTTAAATAGTTATCTAAACTTTTACAAGAGGAACTTATATTAATTGGGACCCTTATTTCATATTTTAAATTCGAAGGTCAAAATAATTTTGTTAATAATAAACGTGAATATTAGATAAAACGGAAAGGACTAAATTAAACACATATCGTAAATGGTTAAATATTAATAGCGAAGTTTTATATTATGGTATCAGGACTACAGTAGTGTTGTGTTGGGCTTTGGCTAGAGCTTGAATATTATTGTTAGAGTTTATACCGAACTTCAAGATTGAGGCAAACTATGGAACGTGCTGATTTGCAGGCTATGTGAGTAACTTATTTAAATGCATAATATTCATATGTGACTACTTGAACTTGATATCTGACTTATTATGATTTCCATGAGAATTCTTTTATATTGTCAATGATAAAATTATTGAGATTGTTTTGCCATGTTAAATTATTACCATGAGTCTATATGCGAGATACTCCAGTATGCATACTGTGATGGAGATATTATGAGACATCTATGAGAGTGTGATGCTACTTCGTGTGGCAAGACACACACCGAGCGAGTCGGTGAGCTAGCATGTCGGGCGAGCCGCATGCCTAGATATGTCTCCACGGGCGAGCCGTGAATTATTCCGGGCGAGCCGGAACTGTAGTATATTGTATCTATGTCCAACAATTATTCTACCATTGTTATATGTGTATGTTGTGTTTTTAAATTTGTTACTCGCTAGGCGATTGCTTACCCCGTTGGGGGACTTATATTTTTTACAGGTCCTGCCGATAAGGGCAAGGCCACTATGGACCAGAGTTCTCACTAATGTTGAGCTGCGTGTTGAAGAGATAGAGATGCTTTTGAGATTCTCATGCCTTAGTTTTATTATGATACTTTTGGGATCGGGTAGATCCTTAGACTTTATTAATTAAGATTGGCATGTAATATCAATACTCCGATTTTGTAAGCGTACTCTGATGATGTTTTTGGATAGTTGTCTGCACTATATATTATCATTTGAGAAAAATTTTAATTATCCCGTATTTTGAGGTGCTTATAACGTAGAGATCCTGTAATCGTTCTATAGAATTTAGGACGGGTGTTCCAATATCAGAGCCAGGTTATGGTTTAAGTGAATTAAGTATCTGTTAGGTACTTAGTCTTAAACCTTAGAATTTGCATGATCACTGTTAGAATAAGTGATGATTAATACGGGATATATGGCCTTTTAAGAACCCATAGGAGTTGGGTAGGGGTAATATAGGAAATATGTGATTATAAATATGAATGTAACCCTAACAGCGGAATTGATTGATAATAATAACTCAAGTTATGGATGCATGAATTATAAAACTGCACAACAGAAAGATATCTATAAATGACAAGAGCTTATATGATTATTAGCGCTAACATGATAGAGAGAATAAATCAAATGCATGAAACTCTAAATTTCAGGCCGATTGTCGAAGAGGACGATAGCCAAAGTCGGGTGAACGAAAACATGAATACGAACGTTGAGACTGTTAACATTGAGAACACTGAGGACGAGCAAGATGCTGATGATGACGAGGTAGACCCAATCATGGCACAGGAGAATCGTATCATGAAGTATGTGACAAGGTATGTACGTCATGCCATGGCAGAAGGACGGATGGAGAATCAGCGTGACCTACAGGAGATAAAGCAACTGATAGCAGCATCTAAGTCTGGTAATGGGGAAAATGAGCATAAGACACCTTCGGCTGAGGAAAAGAAAAATGGGTCTGGTACTGAAACTGGAAAATCTGAGTGAACATCATTCAAGAACTTCAAAGGCTGTGGAGCCAAAGAGTTTGCGGGAGAGACAGAGCCGATAAAGGCTATGGAGTGGATTGAGTGCATGGAGCGTGCTTTTCGTCTGAGTCATTGCTGGGATTCGGACAGAGTTACCTACGCAGCGGGTATGTTAGTAGGACGAGCCGGTACCTGGTGGTTGAATATTGAGAGGGCAGTGGGATTTGATTTGATCCAGTCTATGACGTGGGAGCAATTTACTCGAAGATTCAATGAGCAGTATTGTCCGACTGATATGGTGAAACAATTGGAGAAAGAATTTTTAGCGCTGGAGCAAGGGGAGATGTCAGTTACCGAGTATGAGGCAGTGTTCAGAGAGAAGTCTAAGTTTGCGACAAGGTATGCGATAGACGAGGAACAAAAGATTGATAGGTTTGTGGATGGTCTTCGACAGGGAATACGAGAGTTTGTGATATTGCAAAAGTTTCTGACGTTAGAGGAGGCAGCAATGAGTGCACGAAAGCGCGAGAGAGATATGCAGAGGTCGACTTCTTCGTGCATGCTCCCACCTTCAGCTAAGAGGGGTAGATTTGACAGCCCACAACAGTTTCAGTCTCGTTCGACAGGATTCTCATCTGGATCTTCTCATCACCGAAGACCAAACCAGCAGGGACAGGGTGGCCGATTTCAGGGCTCTGCGAGACAGGCAGTTTCGTCAACTTCCCGTTCGGGATCACGATCACAGTCTCAGTCTCAGTCACAGTCACAGAGAGATTGTCAGAGGTGTGGGAAACGACATTCGGGGCAGTGTATGGGGTCATCACCTGCTTGTCATCATTGTGGGGAATTTGGGCATCGACGTGTGAATTGTCCCAAGTCACCAGTGGTATTTTTTGATTGTGGGGTACAGGGGCACTACTCAAGAGACTGCCCGAGGCGAGGGCAGGCACAGAGCGGGAGTACGGCGTCAGTCCAACGTCCAGGAGGTAACTCGGGTCAGCCGAGAAGAGATGAGACACCGAAGATGAAGGCACGTGCCTTCCAGATCACTGCCGAGGAGGCCCGGGAGACTCCAGATGTGGTCACTGGTATTTTCTTACTTAATAATTTACCTGCTCGTGTGCTATTTGACTCTGGTGCAAACCGATCGTTTGTGTCTACTTTATTTGCTCGTCAATTGGGTATTGTTGCTTCTGTGCTTTCTATTCCTATATCTGTTGAAACTGCAAATGGCACTGTGATTACGTTATCTGAAATTTATCGAGGGTGTACACTCAGCTTAGAGAGTAAAGACTTTAACATTGATCTTATTCCAATGGTTATCGGGGGATTTGATGTGATTGTGGGCATGGATTGGCTAGCAGCCAATGATGCTCAGATTGTCTGTTCTAGACGCATGATTCGAATTTCTATCGATTCTTATGAAGAAATTTGTGTGTATGGTGAGAAACGCGTCGGGGATATGGGACTAATTTCTATGGTTGAGGCTCGCCGAAGCATTGCTAAAGGTTGTGGATCTTTTCTTGCTTATGCCATCGATTCTTCTGAAGTTAAGAAGTCAGTTTCTGATGTGCCGATCGTTCGGGAATTTCCTGAGGTGTTCCCTGATGAATTACCTGGCTTACCCCCGGACAGAGAGGTTGAGTTTCGAATTGATTTAGTGCCAGGGGCAGCCCCGATCGCTCGTGCACCGTACCGATTAGCACCAACAGAGATGAAGGAGATGATGTCTCAGCTGCAAGAGTTACTAGACCGAGGCTTCATTCGACCGAGCACTTCACCTTGGGGTGCTCCAGTCTTGTTCGTGAAGAAAAAGGATGGCACTTTTCGGATGTGTATCGACTACCGAGAATTGAACAAAGTGACTGTCAAGAACAAATACCCGTTGCCACGAATTGACGACTTATTCGATCAGCTGCAGGGAGCATGTTGTTTTTCTAAGATTGATCTTCGGTCGGGATACCACCAGCTGAAGATTCATGAAGATGACATTCCTAAGACCGCCTTTCGGACCAGATATGGACATTATGAGTTCCTGGTGATGCCGTTCGGCTTAACCAACGCACCTGCCGCGTTTATGGATCTAATGAACAGAGTTTGTCGTCCGATGTTGGACAAATCAGTGATTGTGTTCATCGATGATATTCTGGTGTATTCGAAGTCTGAAGCCGAGCATGCTATCCACCTGAGACAGTTACTTGAGATATTGCAGGCAGAAAAATTGTATGCGAAATTTTCCAAATGTGAATTCTGGATCCCGAGCGTACAGTTCTTAGGCCACACGATCAGTGGTGAGGGTGTATCTGTGGATCAGACGAAGATAGAGGCCATTATGAATTGGGTCCAACCTCGTAATGCTTCCGAAGTTAGGAGTTTCCTTGGGTTAGCTGGTTATTATCGTCGTTTCATTCGGGATTTCTCCAAGATTGCTGTGCCGTTGACAACCATGACGAGGAAGAATGTGAAGTTTGTGTGGGGTGAGTCTCAGGAGCAGGCTTTTCAATTTCTGAAGCAGTGTTTGAGTAATGCACCGATTCTTGTCTTACCCGAGGGTAGTGATGACTTTGTTGTCTATAGCGATGCTTCACTACATGGTCTCGGATGTGTTCTAATGCAGCGAGGAAAGGTGATTGCTTATGCGTCTCGACAGTTAAAAGACTACGAGAAGAATTATCCAACACATGATTTAGAGTTGGCTGCAGTTGTGTTTGCGCTAAAGTTGTGGCGGCATTACTTGTATGGGACGAAGTGTCAGCTTTATACTGATCATAAGAGCTTGAAATACATCTTCGATCAGAAAGAGCTTAATATGAGACAGCAGCGAGCCATGGAACTTATAAAAGATTACGACTGTGAGATCCTTTACCACCCGGGTAAAGCAAATGTGGTAGCAGATGCACTTAGTCGCAAGTCATACACGGGGGTACTTTGTTGTGTGACTGCACGTCCTCATGCCAAGAATTCCATCATTGATGAACTTCTGAGATTGCAGCCCGAGGCTTTATCTGCTGAATTTGTGAAATCTGAGCGCATGGTGGGTTATTCTGACAGACTTTCTGCTGACAGTCGTGGAGTGTTGACATTCGAGGGTCGGGTCTGGGTGCCCAAGCGGGGTGGCTTGCGAGATCTCCTGTTGTCAGAGGCCCATAATTCTCGATTATCAGTTCACCCCGGTACTACGAAGATGTATCATGACCTACGGGTAGACTTTTGGTGGCCCGGCCTGAAGAAGGATATTGGTGACTTTGTCGATAAGTGTGTGATCTGTTTGCAAGTGAAAGCTCAACATCAGAAGCCGTATGGTAGTCTACAGCCGCTTGAAATTCCTAGCTGGAAATGGGAGGAGATTGCCATGGATTTCGTCACAAAGCTCCCAAAGACACAGCGACAGCACGACTCGATTTGGGTGGTAGTCGACCGACTCACCAAGACCGCACATTTTATTCCGGTTCGTGAGAATTATTCCATGGATAAGTGGGCACAAATATATATCGACGAGATCGTTGCTAGACATGGTGTTCCGAAGAAGATAGTGTCAGATAGAGATTCTCGTTTCACTTCTCGCTTTTGGCAGAGTTTGCAGCAGGAGTTGGGTACGCGTGTGACTCTTAGCACTGCTTTTCACCCACAGACAGACGGACAGAGCGAGCGAACTATACAGACACTCGAAGATATGTTGCGAGCCTGTGTGCTTGAGTTTGGCGGGAACTGGGATGCACATCTGCCATTGATTGAGTTCTCCTATAATAACTCGTATCATTCATCGATAGGCATGCCGCCGTTTGAGGCATTATACGGTCGTAAGTGCCGCACCCCGACATGTTGGCGCGAGTTGGGTGAAAGACCGATTGGAGGGCCCGAAATACTGCAGATGACACATGATAAGATAGAGCTCATCCGCGAGAGATTGAAAGCTGCACAAGACAGACAGAAAATGTATTCAGACCGCAAGCATCGAAATGTAGAGCTCGAAGTGGGAAGTTTGGTAATGTTGAAGGTGTCGCCATGGAAAGGCATTATGAGATTCGGTAAGAAGGGCAAGTTAAGCCCTCGATTTATTGGTCCTTATCGCATCACCGAACGCATTGGAGCTCAAGCTTATCGGTTGGAG
The DNA here is from genome assembly GCA_020465985.1 of Centrapalus pauciflorus. Taxonomy (NCBI): domain Eukaryota; kingdom Viridiplantae; phylum Streptophyta; class Magnoliopsida; order Asterales; family Asteraceae; genus Centrapalus; species Centrapalus pauciflorus. Next base: position 183,948 of record JAANYP010000804.1, on the reverse strand, counting down.
TTACCGCCTGAATTAGCGGGGGTGCACGATGTATTTCATGTTAGCTATCTTCGAAGGTGCCTTAGTAATATGGAAGAGATGGTTTTAACTCAGGATGTCCGTATTGATGAGAAGCTGCGGTATGTCGAGGAACCAGAGCAAATCTTAGACGAGAAAGTATGCAACCTGAGGAGCAAACATATCGAGATGGTATTGGTCAAATGGCGTCATCACCGTGGTCCAAACCATACTTGGGAGTCAAAATCTGAAATGATGGCGAGATACCCCGACCTATTCATAGCTGCAGGATCTCCAGGACGAGATCAATCTGATTGATAGGTAATTGTAACATCCCAAAATTTATTTACATATTAGTGTGATGAATCATTAAAAGTATTCAAAATGTGAAATAGAAATAGAAAGTTAAATGCCTAAATTGATAGAATAAAAAGTTTGATGACTTATTTAAGAAGTTGACATTAAAACTTTTTAGAAATATTTGATATGTTTTGTCATCTCTTGGAGACATGAGACATGTCCTTTCCACCATCATCTTGGTTAAGCCAATGAGGGCTCTCCTTCACAAGAAAATTGTTTCCCCTTTGTTCATGTAACATTTTATATAAACTCACCTCCAAACTCACTATTCTATTGCCAAAATCAAGATTTTATTTTAAAAGAAAGGTTGTTGGAGAGTGAGTGAAGGTTGGAGCTTGGGTCTTGAAGGAGGAACTTCATCCCCTTCATCTATTTTCCATCTATCATCTTAAGGTAATCAACACCTCATTTTTCTTGTTTTATAAATTTCAGGTAGTAAATAATCATCAAAATAAAGATTTCAAGGAATTTATTCTCTGAAAATAAAAGCACTTGTTCAACATTTTCCTTATCATCTTCCTTGTAGACCTTGAACTCCATTAATGGAGTTTCTCCAAAATTTGTGGAGAACCTTGAAATAACCTTTCAAACATCACACAATCTTGAATATTAGTTTAGCATTAAGTTTACTATGTTATTTTATGGGTTGGAAAGAGATTTAGAAACAAGAAAAAAAATGAGAATTTAAGATTGGTCAAGAAAGATTTGTGTGGTTGGACTTTTGTAAAAATATGAATTAAATGGAACAAAGATTAGGAAAAGAAAAGGAAAAAAAAAGAAAAAAAAATTATAAAATATTGGTTGCCGGATTCCGACCGGCGGCGGCGGCGCCGGTGGCCGGCCGGCCGGCTGTCTGTCCGGTGGCCACTGTCTGTCAGCTACTCTGTTCACTTCCTTCTTTTACTGCTTTATGATGCACACACAAGACAAAATTCATAATGGGTTTTGTTTTTAATTAAATTGTTGGTAATGGGCTTTTCTTTTAAGTAAAATCAGATTGGGCTTTTATATATAATCAGATTTGGGCTTTTTTTTATTCAAAATGAGATTGGGCCTTTTAATTAAAATCAGATTTGAGTTTTCTTTTAATTATAATCAGATTTGGGCTTTTTTAATTCAAAATGAGATTGGGTTTTTTTTTTTTTTTTAAATCAGATTGGGCCTTTTAATTAATTGAGCTTGGGCTTAGGCTAGGTTAAATGGAATGTTATAATTATTTAAGTTGGGCTAAGAAAAATAGATTAACAAATTAGATGGGTTGCACTACTATTGGTTTGGGTTGCCACTAATTTATTAGATTTAGTTTATTTATATTAGTATAGACTAATATAACTGGTGAAGTTGGATAATTAAATTATGTATCTTTTAAGCTTTCACTAACTAGAATATACATAGGTTAACTCATCTTGCTTTAGTTATGAGTTAATATACTTAAATTATGATAGAGAGACTTCTTAATATTTAAATGGATTGAATATTAATTATTAGGTTATTTAAAGATATCTTTAGTAGATAAACACGAATAGTTAATTTAAATAGTTATCTAAACTTTTACAAGAGGAACTTATATTAATTGGGACCCTTATTTCATATTTTAAATTCGAAGGTCAAAATAATTTTGTTAATAATAAACGTGAATATTAGATAAAACGGAAAGGACTAAATTAAACACATATCGTAAATGGTTAAATATTAATAGCGAAGTTTTATATTATGGTATCAGGACTACAGTAGTGTTGTGTTGGGCTTTGGCTAGAGCTTGAATATTATTGTTAGAGTTTATACCGAACTTCAAGATTGAGGCAAACTATGGAACGTGCTGATTTGCAGGCTATGTGAGTAACTTATTTAAATGCATAATATTCATATGTGACTACTTGAACTTGATATCTGACTTATTATGATTGCCATGAGAATTCTTTTATATTGTCAATGATAAAATTATTGAGATTGTTTTGCCATGTTAAATTATTACCATGAGTCTATATGCGAGATACTCCAGTATGCATACTGTGATGGAGATATTATGAGACATCTATGAGAGTGTGATGCTACTTCGTGTGGCAAGACACACACCGAGCGAGTCGGTGAGCTAGCATGTCGGGCGAGCCGCATGCCTAGATATGTCTCCACGGGCGAGCCGTGAATTATTCCGGGCGAGCCGGAACTGTAGTATATTGTATCTATGTCCAACAATTATTCTACCATTGTTATATGTGTATGTTGTGTTTTTAAATTTGTTACTCGCTAGGCGATTGCTTACCCCGTTGGGGGACTTATATTTTTTACAGGTCCTGCCGATAAGGGCAAGGCCACTATGGACCAGAGTTCTCACTAATGTTGAGCTGCGTGTTGAAGAGATAGAGATGGTTTTGAGATTCTCATGCCTTAGTTTTATTATGATACTTTTGGGATCGGGTAGATCCTTAGACTTTATTAATTAAGATTGGCATGTAATATCAATACTCCGATTTTGTAAGCGTACTCTGATGATGTTTTTGGATAGTTGTCTGCACTATATATTATCCTTTGAGAAAAATTTTAATTATCCCGTATTTTGAGGTGCTTATAACGTAGAGATCCTGTAATCGTTCTATAGAATTTAGGACGGGTGTTTCAACGGGGGAACCTGATCATTGTGGTGGCTGACTGAAAATACTGTTGAGGAATGATTGAAATTGTAATTGGTCATCCATACTTGGCAGTGGCGGCAGAGAATACTCATGTTGTGTAACAAATGCATAAGGATAAGACATTAGTAGAGGTAGTGATGGATATGGAAACGAAATACCACTCTCAGTAATCAGCTTACTTCCACATGGTTACAGTATGCTTTTCTTAAAAACCAAAATCAAGCATAAACATAAAGAAATCAACAGTCAATATAATGTTATATACCTTGATGAGGTTTTGCAAAATTAGATACTAGAAGGATACTCGGATAACTTCTGGTCTTTTAAAAGAGAACCCAAACCTAAAGTTCCTAAACTCGAATCTAAAGTAGAAACCTAAAAATCTAAGATGAATGCAAGACTAGACATGGGAATCTCGAGTAAACTGTAGCTCTGGAGCGTGTAGATGGACATATAGAGTTTATATTGAGGGCTTACTTCTGCTCGGATGTAATTTGGGCTTGTATGTGGGTTGAACAATTAGATACATGGACTTAGTACATATAGGCTTATACAAATTATTGGGTTCTTAAAAAAATGGCCTACATGCCATTAAGATTTAAGAACATTAAGTTCACAGTCAGCATTAAATTTTTTATGTTGTTAACAATTTTGCCCATTTTTGATTTTTCAATCATATTAGACACTGACCCTCCTCTTTAACTTTAGACAACATTGTCCCAATAGCAATACAGATTAAATTGAGATCAATTGGATGAGTGTATGATTAATGCAAAACAATGCCACTAATTAAAAATATAAATGAATGTATTTATTTTCATGACATAGTTAACTAAAGAGCGAAATAGTCGTTTAGTAGCCGCAGTTGGGGTTGGAATAACCTCCCCAACTTAATTATCTACTAATTCTTGTTATGTTACTTAGAAGTCATGAGAATAATGCAAAATAAATTGACAAATTATAATGATGCAAACTAATTAAATGAAATAAACTAAAATGCATTTGAGCGATTGATATCATGTTTTAATTTTAACGTGAGTAAATCAATTTAAGCATTGGCAATTGGTGTGAGGGCAAACCTCCCCAACTTAATTCCCTAATACACCTGTCGTTTTCTTTAATAAATTATGAATAATATGCAATGATAAACTATAAACTATAATGCAATAAAAAAACTAGAAAACTTAAAAGCAGAAATATGCACTAAACCTCACTTTCATAGGGATCACGATTGCACTTAGCACGTGCAACAACCTTTAAACCCCCAAGTTGCCCGGGTGGACGAGTTATAGTCACGTGAGGGTTTCCATTGAACACACCCACAAAGTTCATTGGGTTGCCTCCCAAGAAGCGCTAAGTTTTACGTCTTCAGCCAGACGGTACCTCTTCAAGGTGGTTTGTCACCTTGTCCACACACATGATGGGTTTTCTATTCCCTTTCTAGATTAGTTAAACAATACGGAAGATAAATAATCGATAAACAATAAGGAAATTAACCCTAACGCATCTAAACCAAATAAGTAAAGCAACTTAATAAATAAAGAGAGAAGAAAAAGACTCACCTTGGGAGAAAAAAACTATTTTCTCCCCCGAAGAACGCTTCAACCGCAAATATGATGCAGGAAGGCAAGTGCCCAAACCAGAACACCTCTAATGGTTCACACCCAAAAACCAAAGAGAAATATTTTAACTATTTCTAAATTCAGAGAACGGAAATTAAGAATTAAGAATCAGTGATTTGAAGCGTAGCTGCACCCCTATTTATATAGAAGAGAAACCCCTAGAAATAGGTTAACATAGAAAGTTAATTATTTAGTTTCCCATTAATTTATTAAACATAATAAATTAATAAACCAATTAATTAATTATTTATATAATATTAATTCTAATTAATATTATATCTCACTGTTAATTATTTCTCTTTACTGTTCATAGAGGGCAACCCAAAAGGACTATACTTTTAATGATAGTCTTACAAATTAGTTATGACTTGGACACTAAATCCAACAGCCTCCCACTTGGACAAGTCATCAAATACTATTTGTCTAAGTCTATCCCATTAACCATGCAGAGAGTGCCATCCAACACAACTGCCGAACTCTGAATCTCATCAGAGACATCCTTTTAGATAAGGGATCAACTATTCCTTTGTTCTACTGATATCATATGAAACTGAGATATGGATTTCTAATCAATCTTGAGTTTCAAAATTATGTATCCGATCTCCGATTAATTTGACTGTATGAGACTACTGAATTGAACACATCAATTTAGTCCCGATCAGGCCTAATACTACTGAGTCAACGTTTAATCATTAGAGGGCCCATAAATATCACTTTTCCACTAAGGCAAAAGAAACAAATAAAATTCAAATACACAACGCTAGTCAACTCATCATGTCATAAATAGGACATCCTTTATAAACGGCATTTACGCTTAGCGTTTGAATGAACTAAGGTGCAACAGATTTGAAAATTTAGAGCTTTAATGTATCTCCGCTTTAAGAATAGAGGATATTATCATCTTAGAATTACTTGTGATTTTAATCCATGAAGTAACTTTCTAAGTACGAGTTTTCCTATACTTAAATCCCTATTAAGTACCTATGAGTGCTGCAGCAATCCCCATGCTATGTCTAACTTTTAGACAATCTACTAACACTCCATGACAGTCTTATTTCAACACTAACTTCCGGTAGTATGATCGACTAAGGATGTTTGAATAAAATTAAGTTCTCGGAAAGTGGTTTCTAAAAAGGAAACACAATGACAAACAATAGTAAATGGTAGCACTCTGCCAATAAATAAATCTCCATTAATTAAATCACCAAAACTATTACAATTTCAAATCATTGTTTACGATGTTCCAAATTCACACTAACAACTAAAACTTTACATTATCTCATAATCCTATGCTCCTAGAATGATTATCATGTTTGGACATTCCCAGTTTCTTTGTAAACGGATTAGCAGGACTCTCCTCTGATCGTACAAGGTTCACAATCACATGTCCTACTTCGACTATTCTACGAACAAAATGGTATTTCCGTTCAATACGCTTTGAACCATTCTACGTTACAGCTCCCCATACATTTAGAATACCCAACCGGACTGTGAACGACTATCAACTCTGTCTGTTTGGAGGCTCGCGTCATTATAACCCATTACATTGAGTTCATCTTCTCTACCACAACCTAAGAACCTGTCTGTAGTATTTCTCAAATACTTCAGAATGTTCTTGACAGTTGTTGATGTTGTTGAATTTATACATATTTTTCTTGGCATATCTCCCTCATTTAAGTGTGCTTTGATAGCTAAACTTTTGAATTCGATACCGAAATGAAGTAATTTTGTTTCCGAAGGTTTGTAGCGGACATTTGCAAAATCAAGAAAAATGAATTATGCAAAGTTAAGATTTATGAATAATCTATCAAAGTATTGGATGCAAAGAAGAACATTCCATGCCCATGGAATTTAGATAGGCCATGGATTTGAAGAGAACTTGCGCCGCTGATACATGAAAGACAATCCATGGCCATGGATTTGAAGATAAAAGTGCTACTGCATAAAGGAAAAACATAGCCATGGACATCAAACCTTGAGCGCGTGCAAAAAAAAGGGAAGTAGGGGGAAATTTGTAAAGGAAAGGAAAACCCTAGTTTTTGAGGGAAAAAGGGAGACAGTGGCTTGGGAGGAGGAAAAAAAGAGCAACACAAAGGGAAGAACGCGATTCTAAGCATTGGGAGACGATTTTTGTGAAGGACAATTGAAGAATTTCACGATTTCAAATTCCCTATTCATCACTCAAACATTGGTTCGGTATCCTTCATAGCGTATGGATTCTTTTGTTAATGTTTTGCTTGAGATGATGGTAACCCTAACCATGGGGTGATTTTCTTTTGCATTTACTTAGATGATTGAACCCTAGTTTAGATGATAACATTATTGGATTGAAGCAATCTTTTGATTTGATTGGTTTATTTGGTTACATTTGTTTGTAAAAACTTGGGATTCCATTAATATTCAATAGATAGTCAATTCGTTTTGTGGCGAAACCCTTTTGTTTTGAATATTTATTTCGACTAATTGTCTTTCCAATTAATCGTTTCTTGAAACCAGAACCGGTAAAAAGAGTTGTTAGAGTTTTTCAAGTTTATGACTTTACAAGTGAAGTTGAGATGAACCATCTTGTGTAACTTGGATTAGTCTTAATCATATATCTTCGATAATCAAAGTGATTGTGTTTTAATTGCATGTTTTGAGGTGGATATAGCGAAGAACTTCACGTGTCTTTCCAAGATTCATAAAGTTAAATAACCTGACCAGGAAGTTTAATTGCCTTAAGAATCACGTGAGTTAAATTCAAAATCGGGCTTAAATGCTATCATCAAGACTAGGGGGATTGATTCTAAGTGAATGCATTGTTTTGACACTAAATGGTCCATTGATTTTGTTTATTTTGCTTCATAGTCTAAGTTAGTTCATATGTTTCATTATAATAGTTATTTAGAATCAACAACTTATTGTCCATGATTTATCAGTAACCAAAGACTTATTATCATCATTCTGCATCGTTTCCCTGAGATCGATACTCGGTTCTTACCTAAACTATTCTACGATACGATAGGTTACACTTGCCTATTGTCAATTAGCCTTGGTTTGGATTAGTTACATTTTTATTATAAAATATGTGTTTAGTAAAATAGATACCAAATTTTTGGCGCCGTTGCCGGGGAAACAATAATTTTGAGAACGGTCTGAAGTTACTAGATTAATTAATTCCTTTCTTTTGATATTGTTTCTAGAAAGTTGCTGTTTAATTTTTAGTTTTTTTTTAATTATTTGGTTTTCACTTTTTATCTTATTTTATTTTAGTTAAACAAATTTATTGTGGTGAATCTTTGCAGTTGCATTGAATCTTTTGTCTATTTTATTTTTGGTTTATCATAGTTTATTATATTATTTAGATTTTTTTTTCTTTCTCTGTTGTTTTGTTTTTTTTATTGTGCAGGATGTATAACGGGTTTGAGATGTATGAATATGGTTATGAAACAAGTTATCGTCATGGTGAGATCAATTATGAAGAACATGGTATGTTGTCTTATGGAGATCCTCATTTTGACCCTTGTTTAGGTACTTACATGACTGAGACCTCTAATTCCTCCTATGACGATTATTGTGATTACTTATTCAATCTACTCTCTTCCAAAAGTCATCATCAGCTTGAATATTAAACCCCACACCAACCTGACATTCAGTAATACCAGAGTCAAGATATTCAATATTCTTGCCACACTCCTTCTCAAGATGAACCTGAGATCATATTGTGAGTCAAGAGGCAAAACAAAGCCAAATTGATACGTGTCTTCGTGATCAACAATCTACAATTGAGAATCTTGAATGCCAAATGGTATAATTGGTCGAATCAATTGCGGAAGGATCATAGGAGGAGATACAAGCTGACGAGATTACTCACATATATACATATGATATTAGTGATTCAGATGAAGATGTTGAGTACGTTTATGATAAGACTCGTCAACTTGTACAACCGATCACCAATACATCAGAGACAATAATTGGCCAAGTACATTCCTCAAGCTCACAAGATACCTCACAAGTCTCCTATTTGACGATCAACAATGTGATGGAAAATGACTTCAATCCCGAAAAGGATTTAGAAGAGCTTGCAAGACTTTTAGGAGTCAACGAGTCTACCCTTGTTGACGATGAGGGAGTTGATTTTAATTTATTTGATAGAAACTCATATACTATTGTTAATACTATGAAATCCCCATCTGATTCTGAATATATAAATCGTTTGGTGGATGTTACGGATATGTAGGTAGGGAGTGTTGCAATAATTTGCTCGAATCAACAGAGTGAGGAGGATAGCTCGAAGCCACCCATGAAAGGAAAACAAAATAGGCGTACTCGAAAACGAAGGAAAAGACCAAAAGGTTGTGATGTCATTAGATGGTAAATGTAATTCAACAAGATTAAAACATGAACATACACGCGTTAATGGAAGCATGAAGGGTAAGGAGTGCAAACTTAATTAGTCAAAGTCCATTTTTCGTACTTCATCCAAAAGTAAGCCTTACATCCTTTTCATTCCTTGAAAATAAAAAAGAGTGGAATAAGGTCAAGCTAGAGACCTTATAAACAAGCGCTTTCGGGAGGCGACCCGTAGATTGAATAGTTATCAATTTTTTTCTTTGTTTTATTTGGTTTATTATTAGGATTTTGTAGTTAATATTGTCTTGTTTTCTTTCAATCTATTGGAAAATAAGAATTTTGTAGATCCATGGTCATGTTTATTTAGAATCCATGGCCAAATATTAGAAGGATTTAGACAGTGAGTTTTATGGCCATGGAATTCTAAATCCACAGTCTCATCGGATATGTTAAATTCCAGTAGGTTACATGACCATGTTTTCTAAAAAACCATTGTCTAGCGGCGACAAGAAAAATAGGGCTAAATCCATGACCATGGAATTTTAGAATCCATGGATTAATTGTTGCTGAAGCGAAAAAAAAACATGGCCATGGATTTCTATTTTTTTAAGCAGCTAACACCTTCCCACTTCTATTGCGTGCTAATTTTATATATATATATATATATATATATATATATATATATATATATATATATATATATATATATATATATATATATATATATATATATATATGTGTGTGTGTGTGTATGTTGTGCTAGGTGCTAGTGGACATACGAGATGCTTATTGTGCATACTTCTTGGTGCTCATGTCGGTCCACGTTCCGTACTTTAGGGGAGTCCTTCTGTTCATCCATTTTGCTTACACTTTCACTACTGTACCTTACTATCTTTTGAACATTGGGGACAATATCCAATTCTAAGTGTGGGGAAGGGTATGCTCATTTAAGCATGTTTTGTTTTAGGGTGAAATTTCTCTATATGTGATGTAAGTATTCCTAATTTGGCCTAAAAGTCTTATTTTTGTGGCATTCTCTTTACACTTTCGAGAACATTGGTGTTATTGCTTGCCAAAGTACTTCATGAGAATGTAAACTTAATTGAGTAGATTTTCATGATTTAGGCAAGATACTTTACTTCATGGATTTGGTTCTTGGATATGTTTGCATGACCCTTACACATTGTAACCTATATCATTCGTGAGGATTTGGGCCAAGAAAAGCATTCACTTTTAATGATTGTGTTTTCTTTGTTGAGTGTGCCGGTGGTACTTGTTTACTTCAGAATTTGCTTGTGTAATGCATTTTGAGACCACATTACTAAGAATGTTGCATATATAATGAAGACAAATTAGGATTGAGCCATTTTAGTTACCGTTTTGTTTTTCCCACTTTCTAAGCTTGCATAATGACATGCTTGTTTTCCCTTAGTTAGCCCATTTTAGCTTAAACCTTTTTGTTTCAGTTATTAGCCGTGTTTTTAACATTTTTCTTCCGTTTGACTCTCGTTACCCTTAGTCTTAATCCGATCTCAATTCCACCTGTTTAGTTAAAATTTTATTTTCTTTCAGTTTTGATTTTTATGTAATGATGCTTAGTATTTAGAATCTCAAATTCAAAAAAAAAAAAAAACATAAAAGAAAGAAAAGAAAAAAGAAAAAAAGTATAGTTTTACCTTTGTTCTCCTTTGTATTTATTTCTTTACTTGGTTAGAGTTCTTTCTATTGTAATTGTTCAAGTTGTGATGAAGTTTTTCTTTAGCTAACAACTCATGTTTTCAAAATGTCAGATTTAGGGCCATTTCACCTAATATATATATTTTTTGTTTACCCTACCTTTACCCCTAGCCCCGTTGCAATCCTTTGAAAGACCTTCATTTTGCCCCATTCTCATATCCAGTTGTGGAGATTTGATTCTCAATCAAGCTTATGATAGTAGCATGTTCCACGACTTGGTTTGAGTGAATTTGTTATGAAAAGAACCCTCATACACACTCGAGTGTTTGAGCGAATCTTATTGTGAGGTGCTTCGGGTTATGTAGACTAATTCAAAAGCGACTTTCATGAATGCTAAATATCTATGATCTAGCATCATGTGAACTTCTTGTTTGGTATGCATTCGATTGTTTTACTTACAAAAGTATTAATGTCACTCGTTCAACATTATGTCTCGAAGAATTCTTGTTTTAAAAATCAAGGGCAATTGAGGTAATTACTTCTAGAGAGATTTTGCTTGAGGACAAGCAAAGCTTAAGTGTGGGGATATCTAATGTTGTTGATTTTATACATAATTTTCTTGGCATATCTCCCTCATTTAGGTGTGCTTTGATAGCTAAACTTTTGAATTCGATACTGAAATGAAGTAATGTTGTTTCCGAAGGTTTGTAGCGGACATTTGCAAAATCAAGGAAAACGAATTATGCAAAGTTAAGATTTATAGATAATCTATCAAAGTATTGTATGCAAAGAAGAACATTGCATGGCCATGGAATTTAGATAGGCCATGGATTTGAAGAGAACTCGCGCCGCTGATACATGAAAGACAATCCATGGCCATGGGTTTGAAGATAAAAGCGCTACTGCATAAAGGAAAACATGGCCATGGAAATCAAACCTTGGGCGCACGCAAAAAAAGGGAAGTAGGGGGAAGTTTGTAAAGAAAAGAAAAACCCTAGTTTTTGAGGGAAAAAGGGAGACAACGACTTGGGAAAAGGAAAAAAAAAAAGAGAAGAAAAGAGCAACGTAAAGGGAAGAACGCGATTTTAAGCATTGGGAGACAACTTTTGTGAAGAATAATTGAAGAATTTCATGATTTCAACTTTTCCATTCATCACTCTAACATTGGTTTGGTATCCTTCATCCATATGGATTCTTTTGTTAGTTTTTTGCTTGAGATGATGGTAACCCTAACCATGGGGTGATTTTCTTTTCATTTACTTGAATGATTGAACCCTAATTTAGATGATAAGATTATTGGATTGAATCATTCTTTTAATTTGATTGGTTTATTTGGTTACATTTGTTTGGTAAAAACTTGGGATTTCATTAATATTCAATAGATAGTCAATTCATTTTGTGGCGAAAGCCTATTGTTTTGAATATTTATTTCGACTAATTGTCTTTCCAATTAATCGTTTCTTGAAACCGGAACCGGTAAAAAGAAGTTGTTAGAGTTTTTCAAGTTTATGACTTTACAAGTGAAGTTGAGATGAACCATCTTGTTTAACTTGGATTAGTCTTAATCATATATCTTCGATAATCAAAGTGATTGTGTTTTAATTGCATGTTTTGAGGTGGATATAGTGAAGAACTTCACGTGTCTTTCCAATATTCATAAAGTTAAATAACCTGACCAGAAAGTTTAATTGCCTTAATAGTCACGTGAGTTAAATTCAATATCGGGCTTAAATGCTATCATCGAGACTAGGGGGGATTGATTCTAAGTGAATGCATTGTTTTGACACTAAACGGTCCATGTTTTGTTTGTTCTGCTTCATAGTCTAAGTTAGTTCATTTGTTTCATTATAATAGTTATTTAGTATCAACTACTTATTGTCCATGATTAATTAGTAACCAAAGACTTATTATCATCATTCTGTATCGTTTCGCTGAGATTGATACTCGTTTCTTACCTAAACCATTCTATTATACGATAGGTTACACTTGCCTATTGTCTATTAGCTTTAGCTTGGATTAGTTCCATTTTTATTATAAAATATGTGTTTAGTAAAATAGACACCATTTGTCTAATGACCTTTACTCACCATGCTTAAAGTAAATGGGACATCAGGATTTCTTAGAATTCTACTTTTGAATCTCTTCAAAATTTTATCTAAGTACTTATCCTGGCTAAGTCCTATTAGACGTTTTAATCTATCACTTTAAATCCATATACCAAGAATATATGTTGCATCCCCCAAAGCTTTCATAGCGAAATATTCTCCCAACCAATCTTTTACACTCTATAATGTAGGTTATCATTTCCTATTATTAGTATTTCACTCACATGTAATACTTGGAAGACTACAGTACTCCCACTGACTTTGACATGACTCATCTTTGCTTCTAGAAAATCCAAACTCTGTGATTTTCTCGTGGAAGCAAAGATTCCTGTTTCGAGAAGCTTGTACATACTTTTGGGATACTTTGAATCATCAAAACCTTCTGGTTGTGCCATAAGCACATCCCCTGACAGTTAATAGTTAAGGAAAGCGATTTTGACATCCATCTGCCATATTTCATAATCATGAAACGCAGCTATGGCAAGCACTATCCTAATAGACTTTATCTTAGCTAGTGGTGAGAAAGTCTCCTCATAATCAATCTCGTAGCCCTTTTCCACCAACCTAGCTTTATAAGTTTGTACCTTCCTATTTAGCAGCCTCAGGGCCTGCCATCACTTCCTTGTAGTTAGCAGGCTTATCCAGTTCGACTAGTGTACTATCACTAATCATGTTCTCTTCTTGAGTATGGACACCATAATAGTACTAAGGAGGATTCCTAACTCTACAACTTCTGCGAACGGATAAGGATATGTCATTCAGCTCAACAGGTGTTTCCACCTCTTGTTGAGTGTTAGTGTTTGTAATAGGGTCTTCAGCGGTAGACGCTTGAATCTCATCAAGATCAATCTTACTCTCACTGTCCTTTTTAGATATCATCTCTCTCGAGGAACATTCCTCTTTGAGCAACAAATATCCAAATGACTACTGTGGAGGATCGACGAATAGACACTTTCTGGTTTGTCTAAAGTTTCTCGTCTAACGAAAACCTCACAACCCCAGATCTAGATATGCCCAAGGAAAGACGTTTTCCCCTTTCATATCACATAAGGTGTCAGTGAACCTTCTTATTTGAAACAAGATTTAAGATATGTGTTGTTGTCTCTACAACGTAACCCCAGAAACTCATTGGAAGTGCCGAGAAACTCGATACTAAAGTACTCTCCTCTCCGGACGGATCGGAGAGCCTTTATCTTTCTGCCCATTTGATTCTCTACTTCACTTTGATATCTTTCGAAAATCTAAAAAGTGTCGGACTTATGTTTAATCAGATTAACATACCCAAAGCTATTATAGTCATCAGTAAATGTGACATAGTACCGATTTTCATCTTTTGTGGCATATCGGAATGGTCCACACACATCTGTGTGAATCAAGTCCAATAGGCCTTCACCTCTTTCACATCTTCCAGTGAATGGTGATTTAGTCATCTTGCCCAGTGAACAAGATTCACATACATCATCCGATTTGAGGTCGAATGATTCCAACACTCCATCCGTTTTGAGTTGGGAGATGCGTTTCATGTTTATGTGCCCAAGGCGACAATGCCACAATTTGGACTTATCAATCTCATCAGTAGAATCAACATTTAGAATTAATTGCTATCATATTCAACAATTTCATATATGCCATTGTAAGGAGTATAAGACAACCTTTTGAATAAAGCAAAAACCACCATTTTATTATCAAAAGAGAATGTGTAACCATCCTTGTACAATAGAGTTTCTAGTCATCTATGACGAATAAGAAGCAATCATTTAATTCTATCCTAACTCCATTCTTCAGCACGAGCTCGATTCTCTTGGTTCCCATGATCAAGCTGAGCTCCATATGCATCGGATTTCTTCTATCCTTTGGCCCCTGCAATACAGAGCAAATGTGAGATCACATCCTGTATCCAGAACCCACGAATTAGAAATTCACAATATTATGGAGTTGGATCATACCTGAATCCTTTTCGACCTTCCCGTCTTTAAGGTTCTTCGGATATAGAGGACAACTACGCTTCCAATGCCCCTCAGTGTTGCAGTAAAAGCACACTACTTTCTTTGGATCACTTGCAGGTGTAATTCCAGAGTCAATATTCCTTTTAGACCCACGGTTGGACTTTCCATTCGCGACCTTCTTCCAGGAAGACTTCCGTTTCTTTGCATTCTGACCAATTTGCAACACAGGGGCTGCTGGCACTTCATCCTTCTTGATTCCTTGCTCAACAGTTTGTAGCAGGTTGTGGAGTTCGATGATTGAGGTCTCTTTCTGATTCAGATTCATCTGATAAGAGACCACAAATTGGTTGTAGTTAGTAGGCAGACCGGATAGAATGATGTTGATGGAAAACTCAGTGTCGAACATCATGTTTGAAGACTCCAACCTGTCAAAGTACCCTTTCATCTGAAGGACGAAAGCACAGATGGACGCCCCAGGGTTGGGTTTCCAGGCCATGAATGACTTAACCACATCAAGGCGCTCTTTGCTAGCCTTAGCCTAGAACATCTCCTTCAGCTGTTGGTTCATCTCATAGGCCAACGTGTTTTCAAAAGTCTTTTGAAGTTCTGGGCTCAACGAGGATGCCATGATGCATGACATTTTGTTTGCATCATCAAGGTGTGTTTGGTGAGCTTCTATTTCCTCTTGGGTTGAGTTCTCATCGATAGTGGGAATCTGCTCATTGAGAACATACTCCTTGTTCTCGTACCTCAGGGTGAACCTAAGGTTTCGCATCCAGTCTATATGGTTTGGACTGATCAGTCTTTCCCTCCAAAGAACTGAGAGTAGCGAGAAGTTCGGGTTAGAAGCGGTATTGGGTGCGGGAGTGATAGCACCATTTTGAGTAGACATCTGTGAGATAAAGTTTTAGTTAGTATGAATGTTCCTTAAATAATTACCCAACTTCTTTTAAGGCTAGGATCCGTATTTTTAGTTTCTTTTGTGAAGAGGTTTGTCGTAATTACGCCACGAATTATTTTAGGTAGACAATGCTCTTATCAATTTCAATCTCTATGAAAGTCTTAGATCTTTGAGATTCATTGATTCTCATCAATGGCATGTTAATCTCGGATATGCTCATCTACTATTCATGACTGGGATCCCGAGGATCATGAACAAGATGATGAATCAAACCATGCAAAATTTCTGTGGATCCCGACACGAGTACGCTCGAGAGTCGCAAGTTCCACATCACCTCTCATTATGTTCTCACATTAATGTGTCGGTAAACCACACACGTTCCACTAACAGTCCATAAGAGGGATGTGCAGTCTTCATGGGTTAGCATACTAATTCACTTTTTATATATCTAAAACGGGATTTTGTTTTAGTACTTTAAATTAATACTTTTAATCTGAACATTATCCTATCAAAAGTCCTCGGTAGCTCCATTGAACGCACAACGAAGTAGAGAAGATAAGTCGGTGCGAAGCATATTAAAAAACCTACTCCTTTAGGGAAGCAAAGCGACTCGCCTTATACCTCGCCTATAGTTTGTTCACTATGGGTGAAACGATTTATCAATTGACTGACAATGTATTTAGATTTAAATGTTACGTATATATAATCTATAATTTATATATATATATATATATATATATATATATATATATATATATATATATATATATATATATATATATGGGTTCAACTGAGTGCCGTTAATTTTGCGGAATACCGGAGGTACCTCGTTTAAAACCATTTTTTTGAAAAAAAATTTCATAATCATGTTTAAAATAATAATACAAGACTACTTGCAAAAAATCACACATAAACACATACTAGAACTATGTGAAACGTGTGTGTTCACATGAATTGTACTGTTATGAACGTGTGTTCAGACTAAGCATGTTCACATAAACTTTTTCACGTTCACGTGACTTTTAAGATGCTAGAAAGTGTGAATGTATGTAATTCTTTACAAATAGCCTTATATGTTTTGTATTTAAATGAATATGAAAAAAATTAAAAAAAATTTTCGGAGCATGTTCACATCCGAAACCCGTGTGTTCACAGGTACTCACATTACTATGCATTTTTTAGGTACTAACACGAACCATATTATATATATATATATATATATATATATATATATATATATATATATATATATATATATATATATATATATATATATATATATATATATATATATATATATATACATCCATAAATTTAAACCTAGGATAATACACATTTATCCATGATCATAAATTAATTTTATCTAAACCTTTAAGGATAGGAACTTAATTTAATTTAAGGCAAGTTTCTAGATAACTAGGAATTAGGATAATAACCTAATGTAAATAATTTCTCAAACTTATCTCTAAGGCATCTATATCAATAATTCTAATATCAAACCCTTAAATTAAATTTAAGCCAATCCTAAATTTTGGATAATTTAATCTATGAATTTTGGAATCTTAATTTTAACTTTGAAAATTAAACTTTAAATTTCAAAATTTATAAATTCTAAATTTCAGAATATCAACCTTAAATTCCCGAGAATTCAAAAACCTATATAATCTTTAGTTTCAAACATTAAAACAACTAATGTTGAAAAATTAAAAACTTAGATAACTTTTAGTTCAACCAAGATTTCGGAAATTCAACCAAGATTTTGAGAATCTTACACCTTTTAGTTTCAGAAATTAAAACCCCTTAATTTAAAAAAAAATTCGAAGATTTAAAAAATTTACGAATCTTCGATAATCCTATTTCAAAATTTTAAAACCTGAATTTCGAAAGATAAATTCTTAATTAGGTGCAAAACTTATTAGGTTAACCTCTGGCTTTGATACCACTGGCTAGTTTCTTCCCCTTACTAGATTAGTTAAACAATGTGGAAAATAAATAATCTAGAAACACTAAGGAAATTAACCCTAACGGATCTAAACCAAATAAGTAAAGCAACTTAATAAATAAAGAGAGAAGAAAAAGACTAACCTTTGGAGAAAAAAACTATTTTCTCCCGCGAAGAACGCTCCAACCGTAAATATGATGCAGGAAGGCGAGGGCCCAAACCAGAACACCTCTAATTGTTCACACCCAAAACCAAAGAGAAATATTTTAACTATTTCTAAATTCAAAGAACAAGAATTTAGAATTAAGATCAGTGATTTAAAGCATAACATGCATCCCTATTTAAATAGGAGAGAAACCCCTACAAATAGGTTAACTAACCAATTAATTATTTATTTATTTAGTTTCTCATCAATTTATTAAACAAATTAAATTAATAAACCAATTAATTAATTGTTTATATAATACTAGATTAATACCCATGTATTACATGGATTGATGTAAAAAATTTATTATAAATTAAATATTAATAAAGATGTGAGATCCTTTAAAAACCTTCAAAAAAAATTTAAAATTAAGATACAATAAAAACAAATAAAAAGATGGCATACACGCAAAGTCATTGAGTCAATGGTAAAAAATGATGACTCTAAGTCAATGTTTAAGTCAAAGAAGATGACTAAAATGTGATTTATAATATTTAAATTATTGATTTAAATATAGTATTTTATGGCTCTAACATATACAATTCAATTCAATTATTATCTTACTATTATTGATTAAAAAAAATACTAAACCTTCATTCTGTTTTATTTGTTGTTGTGTTATCATCAATAATCTCATTGAAATCAACAAAATAATTTTTAAATGGTAATCATTTATATTACTAATTTTTATGAAGTATATTAATTTAAATTGTATAAATTTGTTATAGACCTTAAAATAAACCATACATAATTTTTTCTTATTGGAGATGTTTTAATAAATAACAAATATTTATTGCCTTAGCGATTAAAACTTGATATAACATTTCCAACGTCAACTTAATAAATAATTAATTAAGTAAGATTAGTCGAAATCAAGTTATTTTAAAATATAAATTTTGCAACATTTATTTTTGAAGCTTTAGAAAATATTAATACAAAATTTTATTTAAGAAAATACATTTGAAATTTGAATGATTATATTTTTAATGTGTCAAAATTTAATACTTAACATATAAAGATTTGATAACAAAAGTTTTTTTAATTTATTTTAAACTAAATTAATTAATTATAATTTCATAAAATCATTCGGACATTTAAATTTTTGATATTTTATTGATCTTTTAAAAATTTTTATTATAAAACTAAATTTTTTATTTTACCTATTTTTTTAAATTATTTACTCTTTGGGACATTTAAACATTAAGTTTATTATTTTACTGATTTTTTAAAAAAATTATTTTAGTTTGTTAATCTTGAAAACTTTTAATAAATATTAATTGTAGTTTGAATTATTTTAGGTAACAAAAATAATAAGTTTCAATAATAAAG
Organism: Centrapalus pauciflorus; assembly: GCA_020465985.1. NCBI lineage: Eukaryota > Viridiplantae > Streptophyta > Magnoliopsida > Asterales > Asteraceae > Centrapalus > Centrapalus pauciflorus. The sequence goes on along the minus strand of JAANYP010000804.1, from coordinate 164,896 downwards.
TTTAAATTAAATTAATTAAATGATAAGAATGTTACTTAAATTAATGTTAAATTTTATTTTTGGAAAAAGAGCGGGAAAATGAAAAAGTGGGGTATTAGAAAGGTGACACGTGGCAAGAATTGTTCTCAATTATTATAATATACTAGTTTAAGACCCATGTATTACATGGGTTCACTCATAAAATATTTAAAAATTTTAAGTGAAAGGAAAATTTATTTTAAATAGTTATAGGATAAACTAAAATAGATTGTTAAATATTATAATCTTGATATTTTATTTATTCATCATTTTATAATTAAACAATATATGTTAATTTATATCGAAAAATTTTATGAAAGAAAAATATAAAAAATGATGATTATATAAATACTAAATGTTAAAAAATGCTAATGTTTACCATTAATTATATAAATATTAGCAGTAGACATTAAAAATGCACGCCTCTGTTTAAATTTGTTTAAATAAGATTAAAAATAATATAAAAAATATAGAATGATATAAACTATAAAAGCATTACATACACAAGTAATGATTAAAATAGAATAACATAAAATAAAAACTACAATGTAATGTTTATGATAAACGAAAAAAACAGTATACATTAGCCAACACTTCTTTGTAAACAACATTGGATGTCTTCGTGGTGAGAGCACCGTCTTTATCGGAGATAAAAAATTTTAACCTGTTTATGCTCTTAACTCTTGATAATGGAAACATACAACTGCCCATGTTTGAAAACTGGTCTTGACAAAAATAATCCAACTCTTGATAGAGATTGTCCCTGACTTTTGTTTATTGTAATGGCGAAACAAACAACAACCGAAAACTGTCTTCTATACATCTTAAACGGCATATTTTTGTCAGTTGGACACAGTGTCATCCTAGGAATTAATGTCCTACCACCAATGTTGCTTCCAGATATGATTTCGGCTTCGATAATACGTTGTCCAAGTTTTACCACTTTTAACCTCCTTCTGTTGTATAGACCACCAGTTTGATCGATATTTCGAAGCAACATAATAGGAACACCAACTTTTAACATCAGTTTGTGACAAACAAAGAATAACACACATAATAATATAACATGACACTAATCTAGTAATATGCACACATGAACAAAGACACGACAAGAGAGAAAGTGAGATATGTACAACCATACAGAAATTAGAATTGGTAATGCTGTAAAACACAACTAATAACGAAATTATTACCATAAAATTCGTAACAAAATCCATATCATTTTCTTAGCAAATTTTTGGGTTAAGAAAAGAAGTACAAAAGTGGTTTACTTTCATTAATAGCAGTTGCTGTAACACCCCTCCCGATCCCGGAAATGCCACGTCAACATAATATCGTAAGTGGCAATAACGCAACGGATCTATAACACACATGTCATAGGATAATGCAGATTACGGCTAATTAAAACATTACCACATAGACAATAACATACGATTACATCCCAGAATATTCGCAATCCTGATTAAAACCAGTATACATTCTCAAAACAACTATTACAAGAGTTCTATATGAACATAAAACCATTACGGATCTTCAATCTATCTCGGATCTACCTCGGCTGCGGCAGAGATCCCTTCTGATTCCCTGAACATGTTAGACTCGAATACATGAGCTATAAAGCCCGTGAGCACGCGAGGGTTGACACGACACATAAGCACATAACACGCAATCCCTATCCCTGTCCCGATAGCCCAATACGCATCTCAGGTATATAAACACAAGTATGAGATCGGAAATAGAAACCCAAGCCCTGTGGGGACCCCTCCCCGGTGGACACATTGCACACAGCAATGGTCAGTAATACCCTGTAGCACGGAAGCTACCCGGCTACAGGCCCTGCCGTATATATACGCCCCAAGGACTGTGAGGGACAGTCAACCCGCGCGATTCCCCTTCGCGACTTATCGTCCGTATGGAACTCATCACGAACCCCCGAACCGATCTCACATCTCAGACATAACACGTATAAGGAATAGAATATACCTGAGGTTCACGTCCCTGTCTCATATATTTATAACATGCACAAGTATAGCAATACAGCTAGAATCGTGAAGACGACACGCGTTTAGAAAAGTCTCGAGTACTTACCTGACTGATTTCCCGAAGTCTGAGCACCCTGATCGAATCCGGCCCGCTGTCCGCTAGTCCCTCAATGGCCTTCAAGAACACAAGAGGAGAAGATGAAGATCAATCCAAGGTTTTTAGCACTCAATTCTGAATTTGAAGGCTTAATTCTCCTGGAGCTTTTCAAACAATACACACACAACACCTTTTAGGGTTTAATCAAGTGGATAAGGGTGAAATGAAGGCATACACATATATACGTTCTATTTCAGCTGGTCCCGAACCCATTAACCCGAACCCGATATCACATTTTCACTATTAATGCCCATTTAACCCATTTAATCCCGCGATCTCAAAAATATAATCCGTTCATTAAAATTATAACCCGATGACACGCAAGCCACAATCCCGACACGTATAAATCCACGAAACGGGATATAATTGGACCAACCCAATATTAATAAAATATTTATCCACTAAAATAATTCCACGTACCAGGTCGAAATGACGGATGTTATAGTTGCAGACAGTTCATATAATACTACTGATGAAATCTTTCAAAATGTGATGGTTTAGAAATCATTTATTTGCGGGATTTTAAAATACTATAAACTGAATATTATATAAATGACATCGAATCTAAATTTTGATAAAAGCCAATAAATCAAATAGCAATATGTAATGAAACATTCAAAATCAATATGACAATATTGAAATGAATTTTGGAAGAAGTCAAATACATTCAATAAGCAAAAAGAGTGTAAGGTTACTTGTTCATCCATAAGCATACATTCAATCGACCATGTTTCAGACGGGTTCCTCTTTGATGGTACTTTCCACAATCTGATTATGTGTACCTTATGGTACAATCTTCACATTTAACCTTGAGATCCTTAATGAATGTGACGTTAGAATTCATTGATAGGTAAGATTAGAATTGTTAAAAAAAAACTTTCTCAACGTATATATGTTAAAAGAAAGACTCCTTTTCAAATATTTATAGAGAAATTAAAAAGACTATTAGAAGACTATATTTGTATATGTGATATAGAAACAAAAAATAAAAGATATATTATAAAAATAAAAGATATATTACAAAAATAAAAGATCATAAGATCTCTATGATCAAATAAGAGACTATATTTAAATTAAATGTCCATTATTTACTTTCTATAAGAATTATATGTTAATTATTTATAATTATCAATCATCCAAAATATACTTTCCATAAGAATTATATGTTAAACTTTTTTAATATATTAACAGGTGATAAAAGATAACTCAATAACAATCAGTGAAAGGAGTCAAATACTTTCCATAAGAATTATATGTTAATTATTTGAAATTATCAATCATCCAAGATATAGTTTCCATAAGAAATATATGTTATATATTTTAATTATATCATCAAATTCAATAATTACAAACAACCTCCACAATCAGTGATACGAGTCAAATACATTCTCACAATCATCGAAAATCAAATCATTTATTTACATTTAATAAAAAAATCAATTCTCAATATAACATAACAAGATTAATGTTATCTATGTTCAAATGAGCAAGATAAGCTAATCAAATAAACCAATAACAAAGATAAAAAATTCAATACATATTGCTGTTTGATTTAATAAATTTTATCAAAATTTAGATTTGATGTCATTTATATATGGGATAACTGCGCAAAAAACCCCAAACTTGTCAGTTTTTTGTGATTAAAACCCCAAATCATTTTTCGTTGCATAAAAAACCCCGAACTAACTAAAAATCAGTAAATCAAGGTTTTATCAATTGGTAACCGGTTGAAACCGTTTATTAATCCTACGTGGACCGGTAAATAACCTACGTGGAATAAATTTTAATTGTTAAAACCGGTTTCCGAGTATTACACATCATTTAAACTCACGTTGATGATGTAATCCTGTTTAAAAATTACAATTAAAAATTATCAACGGGGGTTTAAGTGATGTGTAATAATTGGCAACCGGTTTCAACAATTAAAATTTATTCCACGTAGGTTATTTATCGGTCCACGTAGGATTAATAACCGATTTTAACCGGTTACCCATTGATAAAACATTGATTTACTGATTTTTAGTTAGTTCGGTGTTTTTTATGCAACGAAAAATGGTTTGGGGTTTTAATCACGAAAACTGACAAGTTGTGGGTTTTTTGCGCAATTATCCCTTTATATAATATTCAGTTTATAGTATATTAAAGAAAAGAGTCCAAACCAACATCACACCCAGTAAAAGTAAATGTTTATTATGATAACAAAGATTATTACCATTTAGCTTCAAGAGAAGGAGACATCATCAAACACCTTAAATACAAATAACGTTCCTTTCCCACAAGGGTAATTGAACATTGATTCATGAAATTTATAACAAACACCACCTATGAAAGAAATTATTACCATAAAATTCGTAACAATCCATATCATTTTCTTAGCAAAATTTTGGCATAAGAAAAAAGTACAAAAAATGGTTTACTTTCTTTAGCAAACAGAGTGTAACATAAATAAAAAAAATTGAGTGGTAATAAAGAAGAATCAGAAAACAAAATCTGAATTTCACAGGAAACACAAACTCATTATAATATTATCAAAATTTAGATTTTATGTAACATAAAATGAAAATTTTGAAATCATTTATTTGCGGGATTTGAAAATACTATAAACTGAATATTATATAAATGACATCAAATCTAAATTTTGATAAAAATCCAATAAATCAAGCAGCAATATGTAATGAAACATTCTAAATCAATACGACAATATTGAAATAAATTTTGATAAGCTTATCAAATAAACCAATAACAAAGATAAAAATTTCATTTTGAAGGCGATGAAAGCAAATTGCGGGTATTTGGATGGTATTTTAATTATAGGCCCATGTATTCATTAAAAAATGTCAATTGACGATTAATAAAGGAAATTAACAAAACAAAGCCAAGCTTGAAACCAAAACATTGTGTAGTTAACGAACATAGTAACCAAACATCTTAAAACATAATCCTTAAAAATCAGTTTACAAAATAAGTCTCTTGGTGCGTAATGAAGAGAGAAAGAGACTAACCGTGATGGGAGAGCCGAAACATCTTCAAACATAATCGTTCAAGATCAGTAAACAAAATAAATCAAAATAAGTCTCTTGGTGCGTAGTGAAGAGAGAAAGAGACTAACCGTGATGCGAGAGCCGAAGTAAGAAGAAACGCCGGTCAACAATGGACATGTCGACAATGGGAGAGCCGAAGCAAACATCTTCAAACATCATCAATCTCGAACAGGTTTCATGGAGAGAAGATATCGATTAGGGTAGAAGACATCGATGACTCCTTTGAGTTTGAAGAAATCGATTAGGATTTTCAAATGATCATATCAAATTCTTTTGATCCAAACGACCATAGGCGGATGTATGCGTACAACTAAACATGCACAATGTACTACCTTCTTTGCATGCTCAAAGATTGCAGAAATTCTAGTCTTTTCAACTCTAATTCCAACTACAACAATTGTCACTGCTGCTGCTATCTCAGAAGGTTGAAATTCCAAGAAGTCAATCCCTACATTGTTGAAATTACTAATTTATCCCTCTTGTCATAAAAAAAACTCAACAGATTTTACACAAAATTTATATCTTTTTACCTTTGATCAAACTTAAAATGAGGTGGTAGACTTAAGGATCAGAGATCTTGAATCTGTTTGATTTTGATCATCATCATCATCATCATCATCATTCAGCTTCCAAATGAATGAATCAATGAAAGAAAATGGAGTCACTGATTGCATCCTCCAATTCAATGTGCTCAAAACAACCAATTCCATTCTTTGGATTGTTTTTGCTTCGAATACAAAATTTGTTTCACCAACCTACAAATAAATTAATTTTATTAATTTCATTTTTTTAGTTGGACTAATGTAAGAAAAAAGGCAATCTTGTTCAATTACTAATCAAACTAAAACCAGACTATAAATTCAATCATTTTAATGGCAACAAACAGATATCAAAATTATCTTATCAAAGAACAAAAATAAGAAAACAGACCTGAAAATCAGAATCAGGGGTATTTCTGTCTCTTCCATTTTTGCAGCAAGTGATAAGCAGGTTACAGCAAGCAACTGCATCATCCAAGGTTTGTCCTTCTGTTTATCAAACAAAAAAAATCTTTCAAAATGGGTTTAGGTTATTACAGATTTATAAACAAAGGTATTTAATCATTATTAAAAACTTACTGGTAATTCATAGACAGCAAGAAATCTGTCCAAATAGTTTACAGATAGATATGCACATAATGGTCCAAAATTTAGTTGAGCATGAACCTGTGTCAAAATCAACAGCATATAAACCATTAATACATCTAGATTCAATAATTTAAATTAAAAAGAAACTAATTAATGATATCTGTTTTTCGTCTGTTTTTGAAAAAAAAAATGCAAATCATAAAAACAAAATAACAATAATAAAAAGCTGAAACAAACCTTAGAAATCCATTCAACAGCCTCTTGTCTAGCAACCAAGAAGAAATTATCATTCTTCAATTTATTCAAATAACAAAAAACACCCATAATTTGCTCAGATTCTTTTACAGTCAACAAAGTCAAACAGTCGTCATTTTGCAAAGGCAAATCAATTACTTTCTTTTTCATAAACCTGGGAAGTATGGAGGGATGTCGAACTGTGATTGAATGAATACGGATCCCAAACAAAACCCAATTAATCGCCAAAGCCTAACATCATCTTGGGGAGAAAATGTCGAACATGAAACATATTAGGGTTTGAAGCGCAACAGAGAAGAAGAAAAAGGGAAAAGAAGGTGAAACAGGATTTATCTTCAAAGCGTAGTAGAGAAGATTACCAGTAGAGTAGAGGAGGCAGATTAGGGTTTGAGAGGTGAGGCAGAAATCAATATCAACAAAACCCAATTAATCGCCAAAGCCTAACATCATCTTGGGGAGAAAGTGTCGAACAGGATACATATTAGGGTTTGAATTGCAACAGAGAAGAAGAAAAAGGGAAAAGAAGGTGAAACACGGTTTATCTTCAAAGCGTAGTAGAGAAGATTACCGGTAGAGGAGGCGGTTTAGGGTTTTGAGAGGTGAAGCAGAAATCAATATCAGATTAGTGCAGCGTAAAAACATACGTATTTTTGGAAGTTGGGCGGGAAAAAAAAAAGATGGGGAGCTCTGGTTGAATGACACGTGGAAGAAAAAGTTTTCCTTTATTAATAGATATAGATAGATTAATTCTAATTAATATTATATCTCCTTGTTAATTATTTCTCTTTACTGTTTATTGAGGGCAACCCAAAAGTACTCTACTTTTAATGATAATCTTACAAATTAGTTATGACTTGGACACTAAATCCAACAACACATTACCCGGATATTTGATCGGTTTTTCCCTTCATGTGATTCGTACTCCATAGATACTCGAAATATCATGAAAAACAATTAACATTGAATTAGAGTTAGTTTTAGGAATTAAACTTTTTAAATAATAATTAAAATAAGGGAGTTCGAAATATGGGGTTGTCTCCGTTGATGGTTGTAGCAGTGAGTCATCTTTTACAACAACTTTCACTTTCGACTCTCGCTTCCTCATTAGAGTTCAACAATTCTGAGGATATTTCTTGATGGATAACTTCATGCTTAAATATTTGTTCATCATAAAAGTCACCGTCGGGCTCCATGTACATCTTGCTCTCAACTTCTTGTTTTAAGAACAATTCTATGATTTGTCCCCATGTGTTCACAAGACATTGGATATGCTTAGTGTTTGTCTCCTAAATGTCATACATTCTCTCATGGATGTCATTAAATTCTCTTGATAGTAATGATTTTCATCATATGACTGTTGCTGAGATGGATAATAATCATAATAATCCTCATCGGAAACCGAATATTGTTCCCATGGATTGTACGAATCACAAGTCGAGTAGTAAGAACCACGATGATTATTATATATTGAATTGTATTGATCATTATAATCCGAGTAACTACGCCTGGATGGATAGTACCTGGAATCATACTCATATGAAGATTTCATTCCAAACAATTAAATAAATAAATAAAACACAAGAAAAGATCTAAATAAAAATAACGCAAAACTAAAATAAAGCAACGTAAACCTAAACAACTACCGTAAAACAAAATTAAAAAGCACACTAGCTCCCCGGCAACGGCGTCATTTTGATGACCGCTCGTCGTTAAGCGTTCAAAGATGATATAAAAACACCAATCACCTTAAATGTTAGCTAGGGTAAGTCAGATCGTATCCTCAGGAGCATATGGTTATCAATATTATTTTACGATAGTTATTAACAAATAATAAAAACTAATAATTAAACTAATTGATGGAAGGGAATTAATTGAGAGAGACTTTGGAAACACAATTAAAACTTTATTAAGAAAACTTAAAGAAAAACATAATAAGCACATAAGAAAATCAACGACTTAAGATTTAGAGTTTGGGTGGAATTACGGATAATTGACCTAAGGTTGCTAATTAATTATTTATTTATGATTTTGATTAATTAACTTTGTAACCTAACCACATAGACATAGTTATGACAATAAAATCTATCACAATCCATATTTTTGGCACGAATTGTGTCATGTTCACAGTCTGTCTTAACTCCTAACCTAATGAGCTTGACACGACATGTAACACGACTACGACGCGTCTTACGATAAAGATGTAAATAGGAATGAACGGAACAACATATCTCGATAATAATCACACAGACACTAAATAAAACATATCGTTTGTTACAATCAATAACCTAACAAAGAAACATAAATACTTAGCTAATAAATCAATCCTTGACGATTGTGAATGATCACCAACCAACTTGTACAAAACATTGAACTTGTCAGGAACATGTTTCGTAGTTGTCGGATTGATGGTTGAAACAATGGAGCGTAGAAGAAACGAAAACCCTAACCCTTAGCCGTTGGGTCTCGTACCGACTACATCGTTAAAACCGTAGAAAAACCTTCTGCAGTGAGTGATAAATCTGCCCCTCAAGTCGACTAGCAGGGCCCCCTATTTATAGAGGTCGTGATTTTTAGGGTTTTGGACGTCAAAAAGCGGCTTTTGGGTATTTACACCGCAAGGTCGTAGCCCTGCGCCCCCTGTGCTGGGGGTACGTTGGGGTATATGCCAGTCTACATTGGAACTTCTCTCTAGCTTCAAAAGTCACTGTTTTAGCAGCCTAGGCGGTGTAGGCCTGAGCCCCTACCTGCATCTCTCGAGCTAAATTTTTTTGAGTTGCTTCCAAATGTCTTCCTAACCCTGAAAAATAAATATCGTGTAAAAGTATTGAAGTTACGAAGTGAAAATGCATATATATGCCTAAAGCCACCGAAAACACGCAATAATTCAGACGTCGCGCGGTGTCCGGTGCGCCCCTGGCGGCCCTTGAAAATCCGGAGGACCGAGTGCCTCCCACGCCTGGTCGTACTCATAACCGCATCAGGTCTCCAAGGTGAACAGCCTCTGATCGATGGAACAATGTAGGCAAGGGAAGTCGGCAAAATGGATCCATAACCTCGGGAAAAGGATTGGCTCTGAGGGCTGGGCACGAGTCTGGTAATTGGAATGAGTACAATCTAAATCCCTTAACGAGGATCCATTGAGGGCAAGTCTAGTGCCAGCAGTCGCGATAATTCCATCTCCAATAGCGTATATTTAAGTTGTTGCGTTCAAAAACTCGATGGTTCACGGGATTCTGCAATTCACACCAAGTATCGCATTTTCCTACGTTCTTAATCGATGCGTGAGCCGAGATATCCGTTGCCGAGAGTCGTTTGTTATTTTGGAAAAAATGCATGAATAAGCACCGACCAGGGATCAGCGGATGTTGCTTTTAGGACTCCGCTGGCACCTTATGAGAAATCAAAGTTTTTGGGTTTCGCAGACAGCGCCTCATGGTGCGACAGGGTCCAGGCACGACGGGGCTCTCACCCTCTCTGGCGCCCCCTTCCAGGAGACTTGGGCCCGGTCCGTCGCTGAGGACGCTTCTCCAGACTACAATTCGAACAACAAGGCTGTCCGATTTTCAAGCTGGGCTGATCCCGGTTCGCTCGCCATCAATGGCTTCTTTCCATTTAGGCCAATCAGGCCTGTTTTGACATCCAACCACATACTTTGGTTCTGGATCATCATTTCCAGTAATCATATCATATGCAACAACATAAGAATTTTCATCAATATCTTCCATTTCATTTCTATTCCATATGATATTTGTATAGACATAATTGATTGCAATCTCTGTATTGGAGTAAACTATTTCCACTTCTTTCGAAATATCACTATTTTGTGTTTCTTCAGGAACTCCTTTCTTATTATCCATCATATTTTCAGAGCTCTTTCTCTTTCGTGGATTTTTATCCGTGGAACCAAATGGTCTTCCACGTTCCAGACGTATTTTGGATTCTTGATTAACTTTATCATCAGCTCTTTCATTTGGAATTTCAATCCGAGCAGGTGTATTAGCTACTGAGATATATGATTAAGTCACTCTTTTAGTATCAGTAAATGCATCAGGCAGTTGATTTGCAATTTCTTGTAAATGCATTATTATCTGAACTTCTAGTTCATATTGTTTTGTTCGAGTGTCAAAATGAATCAATGATGGTTCATACCATGAAACATCTTTTTCTTTGTTCTTATTTTCTCCCCCTAATGCTGGAAAAATTGCCTCATTTAAATGACAATCAGCAAACCGTTCTTTGAAAATATCACCAGCTAGTGGTTCAAGATATCTTATAATAGAAAGTGTTTCATACCCTACATATATACCTAATCTTCTTTGAGGACCATTTTTGTACGTTGTGATGGTGCAACGGAACATATACTGCACAACCAAAAATTCAAAGATAGGAAATGTTTGGCTCTTGACCAAAAACAAGTTGTAGATGAGAAAATTTATAATCTGCACTTGCACTTGGTCTTACACGAATCAGCGATGCAGCATGTAAAATTGTATGTCCCCAAACACAAACAAGAAGTTTTGTTTTCATTATTAAAGGTCTAGCTATTAGCTAAAGATGTTTAATTAATAATTCAGCTAAACCATTAAGTGTATGAACATGAGCAACTTGATGTTCAACACCAATTCCAACAGACATGCAGTAGTCATTGAAAGCTTTAAATGTAACTTCACCAGCATTATCAAGTCTCACATTTTTAATGGTATAATTGATGTGCCGCTAGCACACCTTGATTTTAATATAAAATAAAGAACGAGACTAAGTAAACTGGAACTAGTGGACAAATAGGCAACTATTACCTATCGTTTGCTAACATAGCTTAGGTAAGTCCGGGTTGTTGAACTCAGGGACAATTGATGGATGATGATAGCAAACTGTCAGTTAATCGTTAGTGATGATAAATAGTGGATAGATGTAAAAAAGTAAACTTAGATTCAAGAATAAAATAACACACTTCAACAGTCAAGATACTATTAGAATAAGAAGTTTTGGAAAGACAATCTTGGAAAGGGTAATCACGTGAAAATGCTCCCCCTAAACATTGGATGACTAACATACAATCGGTTGGATTAACTATCCTCTGCATTCAAGAAGTAAACCCATAAAGATCACTCAAATATGAATCAACTCCTTAAATTATACAATAAACGATAAGTAATCAAAAATCACTCAACTACCAACTTATCACAAATTGCGATGCAAGTAATAACAATAAAATTATAAAGATCACTCAACTATAATTCTATCATCCCACAATCAACAACAAAAATACAAAGATCACTCAATATATTTTTATTACCGAAACACAATCTGAATACTCACATAATTTTCTTGCTATGAAAGGTGTTTATCATCTCACAAATCAAAACACAGTTTACATCGAGTTTCACATCAACAATATAACGATGTAATAACTTTAGCTAAATACATGCAAGTTTTACCCTTTTTACTCTCACAAGCTTAAAAGACTCAATAAAACAAACACATTACTTCATTAAGAACAAATACTAGTTAAACCCAACTCACATTGTGAAAAATCAAGTATTTATGGTAAACACAAGCAAATACATAATTAAAGATACAAATCTCATTTCAATGCAAGAAATAACTTAGATATATAATCCAACAAAGATAAAAACCATCCAATGTTTAGGGTTTACAAATCCACATGATTACAAAACAATTACTCCATAGAAATAGATAAATACAACTTGTTCATCATAAACATAGAAAGATTGCACATAACCAAACAAGATAGAGATGTGAAAACTCTCCTATCAATGATTCCTGACGTTGTAGAAATGTTTCATATCAAGATTTCTTCCACAAAATGGCCCAAACAAGCTTCCTTATTTTCCCAAGAGGGTATTTTTCGTGTGTGAAGTGGTGAGAATGTCCAAGAATGAATAAATGCAAAGAAATATGAGTTTTTATAGCCAGAGGAGGGCACGTCATGCCTATGAGTGGTCATCCTCTAATTGGCCCAAAAATATCTCTGAAATGATGGTTTTCAGGAGAGCACATCGTGCCAAAAAGTAGGCACGTCGTGCCTTAATGCTTGGAGCTCTCGAAAACATGTCATGAAAAACGAAGTATGGTGTGCCTGGGAGGGCACACCGTACCTTTTTAAGGGAACGTCGTTCCTATCATTTTTTGGCCAAAACTCAAAACATGAAAGTTGTAGTCCCATGTTTCCTCTTCGTCTAAGATTTTGAATCGTCTGAATCCGAGTTCGTATGAGAGAGATATGGCCAAAATACGAAACAAACGCATGACAGCCAATTTCTTTCATTTCTTCCTGAACCTAGCCAAAACAAGACACAAACAATAAATATATGTTTAACCATAAAAACCATCAAATACATGCTGATATTATACATAAAGTCCATGGATATCGCCAATAAAATATGGATATAATTGGCGATATCAATAATCAAGAAAATGTGCTCTTAATTTAATGATCTAAGCAAGAAATTTAGCAAATGTCACATTACGAGTTGGAAATAAACAAACATGAGACAATCTGCTTGATACATCTATTAAAACCATGAAGTATCTAAATGGTCCACATGGCAGGTGAATTGAACCACATATATCCCCTTGAATTCTTTCAAGAAACATTGAAGTTTCTTTTTCAATTTTAGTCCGTTAATGTTTCACAATAAGTTTTCCAAGACAAAAAGATGTCCATGGGATCGTCTTACCTGTTTGAGGGATCTTCAAGTCCTTCAATGGATGTCCATTTGTACCATTATATATCTTTTGCATCATGGTTGTTCCAGGCTGACCTAATCTTTCATGCCATAAACTTAATTCTCTAGGATCATAATATTTTTCTTTGACAACCAAATGTGATTCAACCATGTTTATATATGTATATAATGTAAACCAGAACCAAGTGTTGGTAGACTTTCTATTACATGGTTATTGTCAACAATATGCATAAATTTCTTATTCTCTATTGTCACAAGTTGAGTATTATACCCATTACGGTATATGTCATTGAAACTCAACAAATTTCTTTTAGACTTTGGTGAAAATAGAGCATTATTTACCAAAAATCTTGTACCATTAGGTAATACAAAATGAGTCATTCCAATTCCTTCAATCAGATCTGCAGGACCTGATATTGTATGTATATTTGCTTTACTTGGCTTTAGTTCAGAAAAATATTTATTATTTTTAAGAATTCTATGTGTTGCACCACTACTGGCATACAGATATCTCCAAAATTTGCTTGATGTAATTCTTCGATTTAGACTTCTAAAGCATAGAAGTAAAGTGATAAGTATATATGACAAAATTTGTTAAGTACAGACACATCCATATAATTGATAAAGTGCAATACATGATACAAGAAGTAAAACATAGCTTAGGAAAAATGAAAACACGGTTACATTATTAGATATCTAAAACATCAAAGAAATCTGAAGAATTTAATTCAGGCATTGAATCATCAGGAAGATTAGTCAAATTTGCTTCTTTGTCTTTTCCTTTAAGAGACTCTTGATAAAGTTTGCAGAGATGTGGTGTTGTGCGGCAAGTTTTTGACCAATGACCAGTCATTCCACATTGGTAACAAGGAACTTCATGATCTCGAGAAGTATTAGCATTTGGTTTATCAATTTTGGGTCTTTCTTTTGATTTAAATTTTTTATCACGTGGACCATTGTTATAACCACGTCTACGACCCATTGAATGACGTGTGTTATAATTATAGTTATTACCATGCCATGATTATAACCATAATTATTGTTTTGATTATAGCCACGACCACGACCTCGTTTACGACCAAATCCTCGTCTGCATCCATGTGTTGTATTTTTTTGTTGTAGCATCTGCTTCAGGAAATGCTAGTGATTCAGTCGGACTAGAGTGAAGATTTTTCATCAGAAGCTCATTGTTTTTCTCTTCAACTAGAAGGACAATGTTAAGTTCATAATATTTATTAAAATTTTGCATTTGATATTTTGTTGTAAGGTAACATTTGATGCATGAAATGTTAAGTATGTTTACTCCAACATATCTGCATCCGTAACTGTCTGTCCACAAAGTTGTAGTTGTGAACATATTCTGAACAATGTAGAACTATAATCATTCACTTTCTTAAAATCTTGGAACCTCAAGTTGTACCAATCGTTTCTGGCATTTGGAAGCAAGATCTCCCTTTGAAGATCATATCTTTCTTCAAATCTTTCCATAGAATACTTGGATCTTCTGTATACATATACTCAGATTTCAAATTTTCATCAATATGTTTACGAAGAAAAGTATTTGCTTTTGCTTTTTCTTGAATGGAGCAATTGTTGTTTTCATTTAGTGTTTCTATAATACTTATTGATGTTAAAAGTTCTTTACATCAATGTTCCATGGCATGTAGTTATTGACATTTAGGTCCAATGCAGCAAATGGTAACTTCTCAAGATTTGACATATTGACTATCAAAATAAAAGTTAAACAACATAAAATTTGAATTAATTTATTTCAATAAGAACCGCAACATATAACAGTGGGAGAATTGTAAACGAAAACAGAATCATAAAATGATACATCTTATCGAATGGAAGTTGCAAGAAAGAATAGAAAAGTATTGTAAGTAGTACAATAAGGAAAATGAAAAACGAGATGGGCATCTTCATTCTTTAGTCAGTTAAAAAAATTAGAAAAGATGATGAATTATTTTGTGGAATAATGAAATTTAGTTATTTGGGTATTTATAGGAAAAAATCGACAATCGAACGGTCGAATTTATAACCGTTGTAAACGTTTATGTGACCGTTTGAAAGTTTTATAAAAATAAAATGATTATAAAATTAATTTTGTTTAACGTAAATTAATGACTAATTAAAGTAAAAAATAAATATTAATTTACATAAATAAAATTTCTATAAGAATAAAAGCCTGGATCAGTGTACATAGTTATGCATAATTAAATGTTAGTAACAATAATAATATCAATAAGCATAAATAAATGTTAGAATGTTAGATTCAATAAATAAAAGTTAGTATACATAAATAAAAAATGTTAGCAAACATAAATAAACATTAGTGTTCATAAATAAAATGTTTACGATAATTAAATGTTAGTAGATATAAATAAAATGTTAGTAATCCATAATTGTCCATAAGATGTATTATTATTATTATTATTTTAATCTTCGTATCAATTATTTTTGGGAATTATCTTCTGATCATGTTTTATAACTTAAGTAACTGTACCTCGTTTGATTTTTTATTTAATTGCAGAGCCCTTCGTGCTGATATGTTATAATATAACAGATTTTGAGGCTAATTTACTAATACTATTGAGATTTTTAATACTAGTAGAATGAAGAAATTTATTAGAAATTCTCTCTTATACCTATCTTATAATTCATGCTTTGATCAATCTTTTATACTATTGCTATCACATCCGATCTATTACTCTATGTTTCTTGCTTCCATAGTTAAAAAACTAGAAAATATCATCCACGTATTTTTCCATCAATTTATATACATATACATACACATATACATACACATATACATATACATACATACATACATACATACATACATACATACATACATACATACATACATACATACATACATATATATATATATATATATATATATATATATATATATATATATATATATATATATATATAGTCAGATTCAAATAAGTACCTCTCGAAATCAAATGCACTCGAAGGTACCAACCTTAAAAAAAAATTTAAATTTTTTTTTCACATAACCATGTTCAATTTAATGTTATACGCATGATATATAAATTTCACATAGATTCACAATTTATGTGTCCTTAAAAATTATGTGAATGCTCAATGCATATTTATGTGACGGGCTAAAGACGTACAATAGCAGTATACTTCTTAAAGTGTATCGATATAGTACGTGTACTTTTTATATTGTTAATATGATACCTTTACTTTTTTATCATCAGTTATTTCGTCTAGCTTTGCGCAGTTGTGGGAGAATCGTCGGAACGAACTTGTTCACCATGAAATTTGAGGAGAAGCTTCGCAACACATAGTTCTTCGATCTGGACGGTGGAGATCATCATTGGAGATTTCTACAGAGGTCTGTAGGTGTTTGAATTGGTTGTACTGTGTGATTTCTCCTACCAGGTTATCACAAGAACGAGAGAGTGTATTTGATGCTTCAATTATGGAAATTTGAACATTAATAAAAAGAAAATTTTCACTCTTAACAGGTTTAGCCAGTAATCGGTTACCAAAGGTATCATATTGGTATGAAAAAATGTAGTACGTGTATCAAATTTGAACGATTCAGAAAGTACACGTATAATATGAATAGTTAAAATAGTACACGTACCATATCGATACATTTTAAAAAGTACACATCTATTCTACGGCTTTAACCCTTATGTGAATGGTCATTCATGCGAATGTGAATGGCGTGAATGACCATTCACATGATCTTTATTTACCATTCACAAGATTTATGATGTTGCTCCTTTTAAAAAAAGGGATAATTGCGCAAAAAACTCATAACTTGTCGGTTTTTCATGATTAAAACCCCAAATCATTTTTCATTGCATAGAAAACCCCGAACTAACTGAAAAACAGTAAATAAAGGTTTTATCAATGGGTAACTGGTTGAAACTGGTTATTAATCCTACCTGGACCGGTAAATAACCTACGTGGAATCAATTTTAATTATTGAAACCGGTTGCCAAGTATTACACATCACTTAAACACTGGTTGATAATTTTTAATTGTAATTTTTAAACGGGATTACATCATCAACGAGGGTTTAAATGATGTGTAATACTTGGAAAACGGTTTTAACAATT
>JAANYP010000804.1:95000-145000 GCA_020465985.1 Centrapalus pauciflorus | reverse complement strand
AAAACGAGAATTTTATACTCTTTAAAACGAGACCGGTCATGATATATTTTTTTGAAAAAATTTTACGTGTTTATTTTTCGTAAAAAAAAAAATTTACCCAGACCACCATGCAATGTAGCATGGCCGGTATCATTTAATGTCGAATGACCACTTGATATCGTATATTCAACGTTGATGCAACACTGCATGTACATTCAAAATTAATAGAACCAAAATAATGGTCAAAATTAGTAGTCAAAAGTTGGTTGATTTAATGAGAACGGTAATGACATATTTTTTTCAAAAACATTTTACGTGTTTATTTTTCGTAAAAAAAAATATTACCAGACCACCATGCAATGTAGCATGACCGATATAATTCAATGTCGAATGAACACTTGATGTCGTATATCCAACGTCGATGCAACACTGCATGTACATTCAAAATTAACAAAACAAAAATAATGGTCAAAGTTAGTAGTCAAAAGTTGGTTGATTTAATTAGAATAGTTATGATATATTTTTTTGAAAAATTTTTACGTGTTTATTTTTCGTAAAACAACTTTTTACCTAGACCTCCATTCAATATATTTTATAGAGATCATTCAATGTCGAATTACAGTTTCTATCACACATTCAACACTGCATGTACCTTCGATATTAAAAGAGTCAAAAATGGTCAAAGTGGGCAGTCAAACTTGATAGGCTACTATTAATTCAATGTTAATTGCATAATTACCATCTTATCCCTAGTGTTATATAATAATCTAATGGTTTAGATTGGTTCTATAGTTCTTCACTAAATTAAGGTTCTGCAATGATCCTAACCCTATATATATATATATATATATATATATATATATATATATATATATATATATATATATATATATATATATATATGTATGTATGTATGTATGTATATATATAGATTTAGGTTCAAGTGAGTACCATCCATTATGCAGCGCACCTGAAGGTACCACTTTTAAAAGTAATTTTTTTGAATTTTTTTTCATTAATATGTTTTAATTAACATTACACAGATCATATGTAAATTTCACGCAAATCCGAACAATCTAAGTGCATGAAAACACACATCACATAAATGCACGTTCACATGTCTTCAAAATTATATAAGTGTGTTCACTTCATTTTTTAAGAGCTAGGAGATGTGAATGTATGTGAAATTTACATATGATCTTCATATTGTTAATTAAAACATGTTTATGAAAAAAAAAATTTAAAAAGTTTTTTTTAAAGGTGGTACCTTCTGGTGCGCTGCATAATGGGTGGTACTTTCTCGAACCATATTCTCTCTCTCTCTCTCTCTATATATATATATATATATATATATATATATATATATATATATATATATATATATAGGGTCGGGAAGAGTCCATCTATGTTTGGTTATAATTATAAATTTAAAATGGTAATATAGTCAATTAGGTTTATCTTAAATAATAGATGACAACTAATAAATTAATAGATCTCTTAGTTACAGGGATTTAATCCCACAACATATCTATAATAAATTTCAAAATGGGTCTTAATGAACATGTTCAATTGGATCCGACAATGGTGAACATGTTCAATCGGATTCGACAATGGGTTTTAGTGAACATGTTTAATCGGATTCGACAATGGGTTTTAGTGAACATGTTCAACCGAGGGTGTCAAATAAAGGTATCTATTACTTTCTTCAAACCGTTCGTGAATGTTCAATTTTATTTACACGTTATTGAACATGTGCAATCGGGGTTTATTGTGTTTTTAGTCGCTGTTAACCGTTTTGGTGTAAATCAATATTGACAGTATTAAACATGTTCAATTGTGGTTTATGGAGTGTCATCACTGCACATGTTCAGCATGAGTGTAAGGAATGATATTAACTGAAATGGAGATTTTCATGAGATAAATAGAATCTTTTATTCTAATTAAAACTTTTAATACCATTTTTACATCCAACATTAATTAATTTGGGAAAGAATTTTTAAGCAAAATTTATATTATATTTTAATGATTTTAATGATAAACGATTGACTATAAATGGTTCCCCGGTACCCTTATCTAACATGGTACCCCATTGATCTTGAATATATATATATATATATATATATATATATATATATATATATATATATATATATATATATATATATATATATATATATATATATATATATATATATATATATATATATATAAGGATGGGATCAATGGAAAACCTATATGCATTGGAAAATCCGGGAACCACTTTATAGTCATTGGATCAGGTGATGCATCACGCAGAAAGTCGATTCATCACGCGGGAATTTGATGCACCACACGGGAATTTGATGCATCATGCGGGGAATTTGATGCATCACGCGGGAATTGTGATGCATGGAAGTTTTCCAAGGTTTTCCGATGCACGTTGGTTTTCCATTGAACCTATATATATATATATATATATATATATATATATATAGGACACCAATTATTAGCCTTTGAATTATGATGATATAATTGTAATTTCATGAAATTTTTTAGTGCATCATGGTGCATATACAAACTTCCATAAAATGACAATTTGGAAACGGGTGTTACTATTCTCACCCCATGTTTGTCTATTTCTACCCCATATAATTATAATATAATTATTATGTAATTATTATATACTTTTTATCCAATAATGATTAGGTTACACCTCATTCTCAATGGGTTATTCTAATTGTTATGTAATTATCATATAACTTTCTACCCCATAATTATTATATAATAATGAAATATATACTTTCTACCACATAACTTTCTACCCCATCTTTTTTGTTTTCTAATTTTTATACTTATTTTATTTTACATATTTTTTTGTTACATATATTTAAATGTATAATCCCCATGTTTTTTTGGTCTTCTATTTTATTATATCTACTAGCTTATTTACCCATGTAAACATGTGTATTTTTAATAAGCGCAAATTACAAAAAATAGTAACAAGTTTTGACATTTTTATCATTAATAGTAACATTATTAATTTTTTATCATTAATAGTAACAACTTTTTATTTTTCTATCAATAATAGTAATGGGTGACCTGTAAACCTGTTTAAAGGTCACCAACTTTTCAGTTATCAAAAATAGTAACATCTTTACAAATTTTTATCAATAATAGTAACATATCAAATTAAAAACATATTGTTTGTTATTTTATTAAGTTTTCTAATATTCCATAAACACCAAAAATAAACCAAAATTTTATTCCGAATATTTATGGGTAGATTTTATTCGATTATTTATTCACAATTATATATAATATGAATGAAAAAATACAATGAATCATTTCAATTTTCACTTTTTACAACAAAAAAACTACAAACCATCATTTTCTTAGTTTTTCTGAATAAAATAATATAAATCGTTCCATTTTTTTAGTTTTTTCCAATCTAAATGGGTCATAGTTTTTTATTTAAAAAACAATAAATCAAAATATGTCTCAATATTTTTCATTCATAAAACTATAAACCATAATGAGTCATGGTTTTTCTTTTCATTGAAAAACTAAAAAATGAATGGTTCGCAATACTTTTTCATTCGTAGTACTTTTCATTTGGAATAAAAAATTACAAATGTAATTAATCCAGCTTTTTAGTAAATTTCAAACGAAATTGATTACAAACCATACAACTTTTAGCTTTCCTGAATGAAAAATTACGACCCAATCATGTTTTAGATTTTTTTTACAAAAAACTATAAATTGGAATAATTCATAAAAACGATACATAACCACTTATACGAAACTATAAACTGGAATAATTCATAGTTTTTTTCATTGCTAAAAACACAAATGAGTTGCAATTATTTTGTACGAAAAATCAAAATGATTAATAGTTTTTTGTAAAAAAAATCAAAAACATGATTGGGTTGTATTTTTCATTCGGAAGAGCTAAAAGTTGTATGGTTTGTAATCAATTTCGTTTAAAATTTACTAAAAAACTGATCATTTTGTAATTTTTTATTCCAAATGAAAACTACTACGAATGAAAAAGTATTGAGACTCATTCATTTTTTTAGTTTTTCAATGAATGGAAAAACCATGACTCATTGTGGTTTATAGTTTTATGAATGAAAAATATTGAGACTCATTTTAATTTTTTTTAAAATAAATAAACTATGACCCATTTAGATTGGAAAAAAGTAAAAAATGATGGTTCGTAGTTTTTTGTTGGAAAAAATGAAAATTGAAATGATCACAGTATTTTTTTCATTCATATTATATATAATTGTGAATAAATAATCGAATATTATTTATCCGTAAATATTCAGAATAAAAATTTGGTTTATTTTGGTGCTTATGGAATATTAGAAAACTTAATCAAATAAAAAAAATTATGTTTTTAATTTGATGTGTTACTATTATTGATAAAAATCTGAAGAGATTTTACTATATTTGATAACTGAAAAGTTGGTGACCTGCTAAACAGGTTTATAGGTCACCCATTACTATTATTGATAGAATAATAAAAAGTTGTTACTATTAATGATAAAAAATAAATAATGTTACTATTAATGATAAAAATGTTAAAACTTGTTACTATTTTTGGTTATTTGCCCTTTTAATAACTATTTATGTTTTTTAAAAGTCTAATGTAAAATTAAGGATATTATGAAAAAAACCAACTTGTTTTCTTCTTCTTTTTTTTTTTTTGTGTTTTCGTCCCTTCGTATTATTTTCTTCAGAAAAATCCTCAAGTTAATTTTATTTGTTTAGTGAAATTTGAATATAAGAACCTGATTTTCTAGTCTTTAAAAACTCAGTCTACCAATTATAATCTGACTCTACTAAACAAATTTCACAAAACCAAGAAAAAAAATTTAATTTCAAGATTTTTTGAAAAAAAATAACATGGAGAGACTAAAACACAAAAACCGTGAAAATTTATTTATTTTTTTCGTAATAAACCCTAAAATTAAGTACAAATTTACTTATAAATAAAATTTTCTACTAAATATGTATGAAAAGTATTTACCGTGTCTCATTTTTTTAAAACTTTTTATTTTTAGATTTTTGTGTATAAGTAAAAAACTAAAAATTTACTTTTTACATAGAATACAATTTAAAAAAAAAATAAGATTAAAAAAAATTTATAAAACAACTCATTTTCAATATCACATTATTTTTACTTTTTAAATATATATAAAATCGCATAGTTAGCTAACATTAGTAGCTAAATCTGAAAATATTTAAATCAACTAAAAAGTTATTTAACAATAAACTTAGATTAATATTAGAATATTTAAAATATTAGAATATATGATAATTACATAATCATTAAAATAATAATTAAATGGACATATCCACCTACTAAATGGACATCATATGTAATTAATGATAATTAATGACAGTCAAAATTTCTATTTTCTATGCAATGTCCCTTTTCAAGGTAAGATTTAAATAAGGTCAATGTTCTTGGAAATTAAAACAGTAAAAAAAATTAGAAATTAATACTCTATAAAATACAATATAAAAACAGTAAAAAAATCAGATCAAAAATTCCTCTTAAGAAAGTAATTTTTTCAGTAAACTCCGGCCAATCGGTAGAACTTCTGGCGACTCCGACAGAATTTCCGGCGATGAACAAAGCCAACGGTTCCAACAAAAAGAAAATGGGTTCACAACAACACAAACAAAACAAACACCATTCTATATATGTATTCATAGGGGTGTGTGTCTATATATATATATATATATATATATATATATATATATATATATATATATATATATATATATATATATATATATATATATATATAGCCCACCTATGAAAAACCCTAGATAGGTTGCTTGTTCTTTGCTTTTCTCGTTAGACTTACCCAGAAAAAATAAGCGGTGGCGGTCGATGAGCGGCGGAGACGTTGTGACAGAGAGCGAGCGAGAGAGAGAGAGAGAGAGAGAGAGAGAGAGAGAGAGAGGCGTTGTGACAGAGAGCGAGAGAGAGAGAGAAGCGGTGCTGGATTTCTAGGTAGGGAGGGAGGGCGGCCGATGAGAGGCCGCCGTCGAAGAGAGAGAGAGAGAGAAGGTTTAGGTGAAAATTCATAAAACCCTAGCAATAAAAAGTGGTTGAGAGGAGGAGGGTTTTTTTATTTATTTAATGCCCTTTCTACCTTCCACGTTTATAATTTTTTATTTTTATTTTTAATATTTTTTTAAATTCCAGAATTATATATTTTAAAATATTTTTAATGATATAATATTTAGATAATGTCAAATGGTGAATAGGGTTATTTCTTATTTATGTTTATAGATATTTAAAAAATTTAATGTATTTATCTTATATGTTATCCTTTATTAAAAATAATAAAATTGTATTTTTTTATTTATTTATGTTTTTGTAAAGTTCATTTTTATATTTTGGATTTAAATTTACTATGTTATTTATTTTGTTACCTAAACTAGTTTATGTACCCACGTATTACATGGACAAATTTTAATAAATAATTTGTTATATAAATTTATGTAAAAATAAAATTAAAACATATAAATCTTAAATGTTATTATAAAAAATACAATAATAGTAGAATATTTCATGTAACGTACATTTCAAATTAAGTAGCTAAAAATTATAATTTAAGGCTTTTCTTAAGTTTAGATTTAAATTAGCTAAAAATTATCACGCCATGTGGCGTTTTTTGTTTTCATTTATTACATATATAGATATATTTTGTAATATACATTTCAAATTAATTATATGCAAAGGTACATTTACAATGGATTCGTCTAGTACTACACCAACCTTTTATACTGATCGGGTATTCGAATCTCGGGAAGATCTGATGGAGTGGACACAAAACATTGCACGCTCTCTTGGATATGTCCTTATCGCATACAAAAATGGGTTCGTGTACAAGGTGACACTTATTTGTGATTGTGGTCGTGAGTATAGACGTAAGGATACTAGCAAACTCTCGGGAAGTAGGAAAACTATCTGCGAATTCGAATTACAGGGGAAGTATTTAAAAGAGTATGGGCATTGGACATTAAAAGTGAAATGTGATCAACATAATCATCCACCTGCACAATATATCGAGGGTCATCCATACGCCAGACGATTGACTGATGATGAAACTCTTCTGGTGACGGATTTAACAAAGAATAGTGTGGCTCCAAAAAATATTCTATCAACTCTGAAGGAGCGAAATAAAGATAATGTTTCCATACTCAAAACTATATACAATGTGCAACGAAATATCCGAAAGTCCAACCATGCAGGAAGAACTCCAATGCAGGTGAAAATTCTTATAACGCTTTAATTATTATTCTTATAACCAATCAACACAATTGCATTTGTACGTGGCAACCATTTTGTGAATGTTGATTTAGAGGAGGGACATCCGATGCCTGAAGTTTCTGGATTTTCAGAAAGAAAAGGGAAAACTTAAGTGAGTGGGAAGAAATGTATAGAGATCGGATACTCGCTTATAAAGAAGCCCACAGAAACATTGATCTTAATGTTGTAGCATTGGAATGAAACAATGTTTGTGAGTTTGATGGAATGAAAAAATGTTTGTCATTTCTTAATTAAATTTTGTCTCGTCTATGTTAAATGACTTTATAAAAGATATGAATGTAATGTCTTGTAATTGATAAAGCAAATTATTAGATTCATTGTATTACATTTTAGTATTTTTTTTTCTTTAAATGAAAACATTAAATAAATAATAAAAATATATAAAATACACATCATTACCTAATAATTATGTAAAACAAATTAAAACTTTTTATATAATGGGTCCATTGAGAAATAAAATCATTAAGCAATGATTATGACAAAATGAACAAAAAACATAAAATCATTAAGCAATGATTATGTTTAAAATGGGTCCATTGAGAAATAAAATGGGTCCAATTAGACATACCCTTAGATAAAATATGGGGTGTAAGCATATATTAATTACATAATCATTAAATAATAATGATACGGGGTAGAATTAGATAAAATTTGGGGTGTAAGCATATAATAATTACATAATCATTAAATAATTATGATACGGGGTAGAATTAGATAAAATATGGGGTGTAAGTATATAAAAATTACATAATCATTAAATAATAATTATATGGGGTAGAAATAGACAATCTTTCCTTATTATTTATGTCAATCAATTACCCTACGTAACATCTTCCCTTATTATTTATGAATCATTATCTTCCTTTGGGTTTAGTGAGATTCGATATCCAAAATTTTGAAATGCAGTTTGCGAACAATTCACGGTGCATAAGCTTAAATGAAGATGAAGAACATTTCATCATCATCAAAGATGATAATTAGAACATCGCATACAAACCACTAACGATAAAAAAAAACACTGCATCAAACTATGGATGATGATTGATGAACGAATGACCGATGATGATTAATGAGCAATTGAGGATGCATAAGCTTAAAAGATATATTGGAGACTGGTGATGATTGATAAACGAACGAAAAAAAACTACATCAACGAACAATTGACAATGACTGATGAACGTTTGACGAAGAAGAACACTTTATCATCATATGATTGGCGAAGAACACTGCAATCGGATTTTGATCGATTGACGATGAAAAATATTACATCATGAAGACTTGAAACACAACGGTGTTGTTTGTTTTTTAAGAGGTTGATGTCTGCGGTCTGCGGACTTAGCTGTAGAATTCTGCGGTCAGTAGAGGTGGCCTAAAGGTTGTGCTTAAACCGACAAGACCCGTTCTTCAATGAAATGGCTTCTAGTTACCATAGACTAGGACCCGTTCTTTTGCTTGTCGGTTGTGCTTAAACCGACACGTTTGGCTTCTGTGCACACAGCTCAGGACCCGGTCTTAACTCATCATGTTTTCTGAACATCTCGGTTCAGAACACGGTTTGATTGTAAATTAAGAATGGATGTGTTTGAATGCATATAGTTTTTCATTGTATGAATTTATTTGCTTTTCAGGCTAAATCCATTTGGTATATGGATTCGGGTTGCTCCAAGCACATGACGGGAAGAAGAGAATTGTTGTCCAACGTAGTTGAACAATATTATGGAACGGTAAAATTCGGGAACAACCATCAGGCTCATATCAAAGGATACGGGGACTTAGTTCTAAATAATCTAGTCATCAAGGACGTTGACTATGTTGAGGGATTATCACATAATCTTTTTAGCATAGGACAGCTCTGTGACAAAGGACTAGAGGTAACGTTTAGAGCGAAGAACTGCAGTGTGAGGAGTATGGATGGAAAAGAAATTCTATCAGGTTCCCGAAACTCTAACCTCTACACCATTGACGTAGCCAAGCTAATAGTAAAGGATAACATTTGCCTATTATCAAAAGCCTCTTCAAAAGACTCTTGGTTGTGGCATCGAAGATTATCCCATTTGAACTTTGACAATATCAACAAGCTAGCTGCGAAACAATTGGTTAAAGGTCTTCCTGAATTGCGTTATGAAAAGGACCATCTTTGTGGAGCTTGTGAGAAAGGAAAAATGAAATGATCATCTCACAAACCAAAGCCCGAACCATCAACGAAAAGAGTATTGGAGTTACTTCACATGGATTTATGCGGACCGATGCGGACTCAAAGCATAAACGGGAAACGATATGTGTTGGTTATCATTGATGACTATTCACGATATACCTGGGTCAGGTTCTTGCGATCCAAGGACGAGACAGCTCAAGAAATCATAGATTTTATCAAGAGTGTCGACACCCAACAGCAGCTGTCAGTGCAATCAATCAGATCTGATAACGGCACGGAGTTCAAGAACTCGGTAGTTGAGGGCTTCATTCGATCCAAAGGTATTCAGCATCAATATTTTGTTGCTCGAACGCCACAACAAAATGGGGTCGTGGAAAGGCGTAACCGTACGCTTGTGGAAGCCACTCGTACAATGCTCACATACTCAAAGCTACCTCCATTCTTGTGGGCCGAAGCCGTATCAACAGCCTGCTATACACAAAATCGCTCCATTATCCATAAACGCTTTAACAAAACTCCTTACCAACTCTTTATGAATAAAGTGTCATTTATCAAGTACTTACGTGTATTTGGTTGCAGGTGCTATGTGCTGAATGATAAAGACAACCTCGGGAAGTTTAACGAAAAGGCGGATGAAGCGATCTTCATTGGATACTCATCCAACTCGAAGGCCTATCGCGCATTCAATACCCGAACCAGAACAGTCAATGAAAGTGTGCATGTCACATTTGATGAGTTGGCTGAACTGGCACCCGAAGTTGATCATACAGGACCTCGCATTACTCAAATGCCTGGAGACTCTTCTAATAACCCCATTTCTTTTTCTTCTTCTGATTTGGTTAATTTGTCTGATCCTTTTTACGTAGAATTTTTCGGTCCTACTGCAAATGTGCCTAATGTTGTCAATAATGTAGGTAATCCTTCCAATTCAACTGCGTCACAAAGTTTCTCCGCTCCATCTTCATCCACATCATACCCTCATCCATCACATCAGCCACCAATACATCCGCAGTTGAATCTACTCCTATAATACCCTCACATATAATACCAACCATCCTTCCTTCACCTGAACACTCGGAAATCAAACCCGAACCAGTGGTACCATCATTTGAAACCATTGACCATGAATCTTCATCCATCCCCACCTTAACCACTGAGATTCCATCCCGAGCACCCCTTCCACACGAGATTAAATGGACCCGAAGTCACCCAACAGATCAAATCATTGGTGATGTTTCAACAGGAGTCCAAACTCATAGGCCTTTCTAAACGGTGAACTTAACGAAGAGGTATATGTTGAACAACCACAAGGCTTTGTTGACGCACATAAACCTGACCATGTTTATGTGCTAGATAAAGCCCTCTATGGTTTAAAACAAGCACCTTGCGCATGGTATGATAGTCTTTCTAATTTCCTTATTTCTGCCGGGTTCTATAAAGGTGTGGTGGACACAACTCTGTTCACTAAAAGGGAAGGCCCACATATAATGCTAGTACAGATATATGTCGACGACATTATATTTGGATCTACTGACAGTAATTTCTGTAAGGATTTTTCAGCCCTAATGGAGTCCAGGTTCGAGATGAGTATGATGGGGGAAATGAAATTTTTCCTCGGATTACAAGTCAAACAACTTGAGGATGAGATTTTTGTGAACCAGTCCAAATATACTCTTGACATTCTCAAGAAGTATAAGTTAGACTCTTGCACGAGTATCGCAACTCCCATGGCCTCCAACTGTAAGTTAGACACTGATCCTTCAGGGAAAAGTGTCGATAATACAACTTACAGAGGGATGATAGGATCCTTACTGTATCTGACTGCTAGTAGGCCGGATATAATGTTTTCAACATGTCTTTGTGCTAGATTTCAAGCCGACCCGAAAGAATCTCAGCTAACTGCGGTAAAACGCATTTTTCGTTATCTTAAGGGTACAACCGATCTTGGTCTATGGTATCCAAAGGGAACCGATTTCGATCTTACCGCTTTTTCAGATGCTGATTTTGCAGGTTGTAGAGTTGACAGAAAAAGCACATCGGGAGGAATACAGTTCTTGGGAGATAGACCGGTGAGTTGGTCCTCTAAAAAGCAGAATTGTGTTTCAACATCCACAGCTGAGGCTGAGTATGTAGCAGCTGCAAGCTGTTGCTCTCAAGTGTTGTGGATGAGAACACAATTACGCGAACGAAACACATAGATATCATGTATCATTTTACTAAAGATCACGTAGAAAAGGGAACCATTGAGTTGTATTTTGTTGGCACAGAATATCTACTTGCGGATATAATTACTAAAGCTTTAAACGAACCTCGTTTTCAGTTTTTAGTATCCCATATCGGCATGTTGAATCCGCCTTACAATTAAATTACAGATTTTGTCTTAAATAATTCTATTTCAATCTCTCATGCTTGAAATTCCTTTATTTTAGAAAATATTTGTTATTTGATTTTAAGTATTGTGTCACAAAATTGAAACTCAATATTTCCTTATCTGTGTACATTTTTAATAATTAATGATCCTGACAACTTGCTGTATGAATTGTTCATGACGGAGTGGGACGCAAATATTATCCAGGTTTGTCTGTATAACATTTTTAATAATTAATGATCCTGACAACTTGCTGTGTGAATTGTTCATCACGGAGTGGGACGCAAATATTATCCAGGTTTGTCTGTATCTTTAACGCTAAAAAGGTTCACGAGCTTAATCTGAAAAAGACAAAGAAAGGAACATGTATCTATTTGAGGGGGAGTATAGTTAGGATTTTAATTTTTGTAATTCTTTGTTTCTTTTTTAATTTTAGTAATTAACTTTTTTAAATTTTCGGTTGGTTATATTTTAGTGTAATTTTAAGTTTAACTTAACAGTTCAGAAAATCCCAAAAAGATTTTAATCGTTCAAATTTATCAAAAAGCCAAAAATATTTCATTTTATTTTATCTTATTTTATTTCGGTTTATTTTTATCTTAACTTAAATACTAATAGAAAATACCAAAAATATTTTTTTGTTTGTTTGTTTCAAAGAAAAATACAAAAAGAATTAATAAATTGGGCCAAATTTTTTTATTAAACACTCTTGTTTCTATTTTTTTCAACCCGTTATTTTTATGTTTATGTGTGTGTTGGTATGAATATCCGGCCGCCCACATCTTCATTTGGGCGCGCATCTGATCTCCCGACCCGACCCGGACAGCTTTAAAAAGGGTGGGTAAACAAGTCAAAGCCCCACCTTTCTTCATTGTCAAGATTTCTTCAACCCTCTTTCTTCTTCCTTCTTCCTCCGTCGCCATTACCACCGCCCACCTCCACCATTAAAGCACTTCCAAGCTTTTAGATCTTCGTTTTTCTCGCATTTCTCACCTTCGGCATCATCAGGTAACATCTTTTTAACTTCGTATTTTATGTGTTTGATTTTCAAAATTTCTCTAGTTTTTCTTTTCGGTTTTTCTAATTTTTAGCTAGTTTAATGTGTTTTTTTACTTAGTTGTAGTTAGATAAAATGTTCATTATGTGTTTTTAGTCTAGGATCTTTAATGTCATGCATTTTTGTCACTTTTAACTGTTCACGTTTAATTTTGCATGAACACATTAACTGCTGCATGCATTTTCAGACGTCCGAATTCGGATCAAGCCCTTCGGATCATCCGAATTCAGATGTCCCCCTTAGACTAAGTTTCAAGTTTTTCAAACATACCAAAACCGAATTCGGTCACTGTAGGCCGAATATCGGTCACTGTTGATCCGAATTCGGTCACTGTTGATCCGTATTCGGTCCTTCAGGAAATGCCAAAAGTTTGAAAAATACATTTAAGTCTACGTGTTTCCTGTACTGTTCATCCGAACTCGGATGGGATCCGAATTCGGTCATTATCCGAATTATGTTTTCCATCCGAATTCGGTCTTTTATTTCCTTTGCATGCATTCCATCCGCACCAGCATCCGAATTCGGGCCAACAACATGTGTCATCCGAATTCGGACCCCCCAAATCATTATCATCACTTACATCCATT
The DNA here is from genome assembly GCA_020465985.1 of Centrapalus pauciflorus. Taxonomy (NCBI): domain Eukaryota; kingdom Viridiplantae; phylum Streptophyta; class Magnoliopsida; order Asterales; family Asteraceae; genus Centrapalus; species Centrapalus pauciflorus. The sequence continues at coordinate 131,521 of JAANYP010000804.1, read as the reverse complement.
TCGGTCCCCATCCGATTTCGGACCATCATCACATCATCCGACTTCGGACCCCTAACATACCATTTCATGCATCATCCAGATTTCGGCCTGATCTGAATTCGATGACACTGTTCATCCGAATTCGGACCATCCGAATTCCAACACTTAGCATTTTTTTTTAAAATTTTTTCATTTTTGCATTTTCACTATAATTTAAAAATACACAAATATTTTAATTTCGGTGCACCATTGATTACAGTTAGGATTAGTGTTTGAGTGAAAAAGTCTGATCTAACATCGGTCTCTGAACGATTGACTTTGGACTTCATTAGTAGAATTTTATTCTACTAATAAAGACCCGATGCTAAACAGCTCAGGCAGTTTTTATTTCACACTTATCTAGACTTCACATCAATGCCTTATCATTTAAAGTCTTATTGTTCTAACTTTGATGCACCTTTGCAGGATGATGGAACCGGCTGTTATCCTCATCCTACCCCATCCCCCATTCCCAATAATAACGCCCAACTACCCCAACAATCCATCCTTGTACAAGCCGAGTTTGTCGAGGTTATTCCACATAACAGGCAGCTCGACGTCTCCATTCTCACAAAAGAACCCCAAACCCTCGCCTTCGACATCCTTCTTCACCACCCCATATATTACGCCTTGTCCACCGCAATCGCTGTTCCCCAAATATACCTGCAACAATTCTAGAATAGATTGCAATATATTCCCGACGCCGAACCCTTCTTCACAACCACCATCGACTGCGTTCCAGTCAAAATCACCATCGCCGCCATACGCCATATACTTCACCTTCCCGCAGAAACATATTTCCCATCCCGCCTTCAGTTTGATCCCATCCCATCCATCCCAGAAACCCTAGCCGAAATCCAAACCCTGGGTTATGACGGCCCTCTCTCCAAACCCTCAGATTTCCGCACAAAGAATCTACAATCTCATTGGCGGATTCTTTTCGATGTCATCAACAAGTGCTTCACAGCAAAGCACTCTGGACACGACTCTGCATCGGCTCAGGTTTTAGCCATGTTCACTGGCTTTGCCTTTGACCGCCATGTTGACTATGCGGCTTTCCTCTTCGAGGAATTGAGACAAGTACATGTGGAGAGGGGAACTAAGAAGGGACGCAAATACCTACCTCTCCAACGGTTTCTGCAACTTATCATCCAATATGCGATGGATAATGATGAGGACATTCACGAACGTCCTGAAGCCGACGTCTACCCCATCGTGGCCATTCAAAAGCTAACTTTGCCAAAGGGGGCCCCTACAGTGCCTATAATGACAATTCCATTATCACTATTGCTACAGGAAAGGGATTTGGAACGGGTTAGGGCTTACATTCGAGAGCTTTATCCGGATGAGTCTCAGTCAGAACCGACTGAGACTAGTCAGTCCTAAGGTGAGGCCAGAATGCGTGAGGACGAGGGAGAAGCGGCGGAGGTACAACAATCTGTTGGGATAGGTGAGCGGGAGCCTGTGTTTGTAAGTGAGGGAGAAGGTGGTGAGGCGGCAGAGGCGGCGGATTCTAAAAGAACCGTCTCCGTCGTGCGAGCGATAGATATTCCATCTGAGGGTGACCGAAGCCCTATCAGTCGGACTACCCACCATAAGACCGTCAGTCCAACGGTCGAACTCACCCCCACCATCCACTTGGTTTCCCCTCAAAGAGAAACCACTTCATTCCATGGGGTTTCTGCACATACATCATCGCCCTCTCATTCGGAGAGTGGCGGTGTTGAACGAGGTCACACTCCGCCCCACGTGACCGACCTTCCTTCATCCACCATTCCAACCCCCATATACACACAACGCACGATGCCTCCGTGGCATCCCCAAGAGCTGCCTCCGTGGCAGCTCCACAAACTTCCGGATCTGAGCGTCCCATAGTGGAGCCAGAGATGACGGAAGGAAGACCTGGAGTGGCTCCATCAACGCCATCCACTTCAGGTCATCTCCCCATCAACTTGGAGATGCTAACGGCAGCTCTTCGTGCTGCCGGAGTGATTACCCGGGCTGACCTGGACGCCCAAAAGGAAGCTGTCGAGGAACGTCACACCGCCCTTCTCTCACTTATAAAGGGTAAGGGTGTCGCTTCTGAAGCTGTGCCTCCACCAGGATCCCAGTCAGTCCAAAATCAGATAGCCGACCTCTCAGACAAGATAGACGCGCTTACTCGCCTTATTCTTCAAGTCCAGGAGCAACTGAACTCCAGAATGGACCGTCTTGAGTCTGCAGTGATTGAACTTCAGTGCCGTCCTCAGGCTGAGGCTCAGAAAAGAAAGCATGACGATCAGGACGACCCTGATCGTCATGAGGGCGAGAAAAGACAGAAAACTCAGTCTGAGGACCCAATGTTGTTTGTAGGGGGAGCAGAGACCCAAGGGACAGAGTTTCAGGGGTCAGGGGAACAGATGCAAGAGGCTCAGGAATACTTGATGTTAGAAGACGAGTCCATGGTCGAGGGTCCAGCTCCACTGGATCCAATGACAGCTATGGTAGAGTTTGAGCCCATTCATGAGAAAGTTGAAATCATATTGGTGTCTGACTCAGACTCCGATACTGAGGACAACGAACCGTTAATCTTTCCTAAACCTGAGCCAGAATCACCTAAAAAATCCTCATCTTCCTCCTTTGATTTCCTAAACTCACCACCACCAGCCCCACAACAAGAAGTTCTTTCATCCATTCAAGTTCCCCCATCACTCAAAGCATCCCATCTAGTCCAAAGCCCACCAAGATCTCCAAGTGCTCCCCCAATCCAACAAACCGAACATCCAGGTTCTTCACAAACCAAGAGGGTTGATTGCTTTGATGAAACTCCAGAAGGACCCGGTAAATATAGGAGAGAGGATTTGTACTGGGTAGGCCAGTTTTCAAGAGGTGAGGTACACAATCTACCGCCTGAAGAAAAAGACAAACTTAGACAAGAACGGCGGGGGACAATCATAAAATTGCTTGAAGCAAAAAAGTCTGAAATCGAAGAACCCTCCGTTCAGGGCCTCAAAGAATTCCTGCAGAAGTTTCCTCCTGAGCAGTTTCAGAACTCGTACTTAGAAGAGGATTCAAAATGGTATTCAGAAAGAAGCCTGGATCCTTCAGCAGACGCCTCCTGATGGAACTAACAAATGTAAGCAAAGCTGAGCAGGCTGAATACTATCAATTAATGCTCAGGGAAAGGAGGTCAAAAGTGTCCAAATCGAAGATAAAGAAACTCATATCCATCACCATGTGCAAAAGGGCAAAAGTATATTATCCCGCCTTTCAAGTAGAAAGAGAAGATGGCACGGCTGATGAGTTCTTCGAGAATGATCTGGACTTCATAAATGTGGACGACGTCGAATTCTTACACGAACGATAGAAAAATCGTATTAAAGGGCGTCTATCTCGCATGACTACTTTAGGTGCCCTTGTTCGAAGTATGAATCGCCGCTCGATCATTATGTGCCTCAGAGACTTTCAAATGGCGATCGAGAGCGCGATGGTTAAAGTGGGCCTTCGAGCACCTGAACAAGACAGCTTCCTTCTAGCCCACCATCCGACCTACAGAGTTATACTCACTGGAGACCTGGGTGTCATTTTTGTCAATCATAAGGGCTACAAAAGGTACATGCGCTTTGAGGATCTTCCATGTTACTCCGACGGTACACTCAGATTGGTTCGAGCCGCGCTTACTCAGAAAGTTCAAGACTTTGATGCTCAACCAGATCCAGAACAAAGATGCTCACCAAAGGAGATTCAGGATACCCTCAGCGGCATTGACCTCCTGAACGAAAGGCTACATATGAGACAAGTGACCAGACGCTTTGACGTCATCCTTGGACTCCGAGAATCGACCGATCATGCCAGAGTTCCAGGACCTCCAAAATGATCGAAAAGTGGGAGATTGTTAGATATTTAATTTCGATCATATGGAGTTATTTTATAATAATTATTTACTTAGCATTTAGCTTTGTATTTATTTCCTTGTAATTTATTTCAATGTAAAAGTCTAGGGGGCAATTGTGTCAATGTCTCATAGTTAATTAAATGGAGCTATAAAGCTCCTAGGGTTTACTTTATGAAATACACGGTTGATAATATTGAAATAGAGCTGCCGCCACTTTTGCATTTACTCTCAATATTTCTTTTGTCTATTCTTCATCATTTCCTAACTATTGAGCATTTTTCTTCTTGGGATTTGATAAAGAATCATCAAGGTGCTGAAATATATACGGGAATAGTGATTTACACACTGCAATCGGATTTTGATCGATTGACGATGAAAAATATTACATCATGAAGACATGAAACACAAGATGTTGTTTGTTTTTTAAGAGGTTGGTGTCTGCGGTCTGCGGACTTAGCTGTAGAATTCTGCGGTCAGAAGAGGTGGCCTAAAGGTCTGCAGACGTCCGCAGACGCGGGAAGAGGTTCGCAGACGCGGGAAGAGGTTCTTAGACGATTCCGCAGACGTGGGAAGACGTTCGCAGACGCGGGAAGACGTAAAAAAACAAACACACTTTCATATAAAACATCTTCCCGCGTCTTCGAGTTTGCGGACATAAGAGGTTCGAAGATCTTCTAACAAAAAACAAACAAGGCCATATGAAGATGAATATCAAAATGAAGAACACTGCATCATCATACAAACGTTGCATCATCGTCAAAGATATGAAGAGCATTGTGTACAAAGGATTGATGATGAATAACAGTGCATCTTCGAACAAATGATGATGAACGATTGACGATGAACGAATGATTGAAAATGAATAACACTATATCATGGAACGATTGACGAACAATTGACGATGAAGAACATTGCATCATCAAACGGAATAATGATGAAGAACACTACAATCCATGGGTTCAACGATTTTTTATGTGATCGTATGATTCTCCATTGGTATCTCATGCAATCCGATTCTTAGCGATCGTATGGATTTTCAAATTTGAATTTATTTCAATTTAATAGCCTTAAATGGTGTATTTTAACAATTCCGAAAAAACCTTTGATCTTCCTTGTGATGCACCCGACAGTATATTTGATACATACTGGGTTCTTCTAGATTTCTCGATACATTCTGATTTTTCCTTGAACCCCACTATATATGTATGTATATTCATGACAAAATAAAAAGTAAACTAACTAAGACTAATTAAATAGTAATATCATGATAAAATAAGAAAATTAAATTGTACTAAACTAATAAAAGTTAATTATAATATAAGGTAAATTTAATAAACTTAAAAATAAAAACAACCTTATAATATCACATAACATGATATATAGTAGCCACACATATCAATAATTTAGACAAATAATTTTGTCATGCAATCAATTTTGACAACCCATAAGAGTAAAATTGTACAAGTGTTATTTCAAATATGATTTAACAACCAATGAGGTTTATCTCATTTGGTAAGAAGGGTGTTATGTAAGTGAGAGATCACGGGTTTGACTCCCGTCGAAAGCAAGTTGAAATTTAGGTGCAGAAAGTAAGTTTTGAGGTAAAAGAGTAGTTTTAGGATTGTTTGTCAGATTCTTTCATCTGTCAATGTTTGTTTTGGGTTCCTATCTTTTGATTGTCTTTTTTTCTTTGTATATGAGTGGCTCTTCTTGATTTGAAATTGTGTTTTTATTAACATTTTAAGTTTATATGAAAAGAGGTTAATGTCATTTTTAACCATCCGACTTTCAGATTTGTCTCAGTCAACCACTAAACTTTTTTTTTACATATTTAGCCATTAAACTTTACTTTATGTACACATTTAGCCACTAAACTATTTTTGTTCATGTTTAACCACTGAAAATTGTACACATGTGGCCACTAAACTATCATATTTTATATACATTTGACTACTAAACTATCAAATTTTGTACACATTTGACTATTAAACTATCATATTTGTATACATTTAGCCATTACTTTTAATCATTTTTCCAAAATAGAACAATAAGCTAAAGTTTAATGGTTAAATGTGCAAAAAAAAAATTAATTGCTAAGTGAGACATATTTAAAAGTTGGATGGTCAAAAATGACCTTAACCGTAAAATAATAATAATAATAATAATAATAATAATAATAATAATAATAATAATAATATCCATTAAAAAGTGCAATTTTTCTTTCTTTAAAAAATTAAAAAACAGGCAATATTCTTTTTTGGAAAAACTGACGTTTTAAATTATAAAAGAATTTATAAATCAAACTATTAAAGTGTTGTTCTTTACTTGTTTAGATTCACCTTCATAAGCACACATTCTTTGCCTCCTCTTCAATTCTATCCAATCCACACCATTAATCATCTTCACAATGCATCTTTCCTTCCATTTCTCTTTTATAATCCATATTTTTTCTTACTCTTGATCCTCAAAAAACATGTCGGAAACGGGTCAATCCCGATCTTTGGAATACACACCAACATGGATCGTAGCCGTTATTTGCTCTATCATCGTTCTCATGTCTTTGCTTGCTGAGCGAGGCCTTCATCATCTTGGCAAGGTAATGATAACACCTTGCTTCGACATAATACAACACGAACTCGATGTGTATTCGAGTTAAATGTAGCAAAACGGGTCGGGTCAAGTTACGTGGCTAGCTAGATGGGCCAAAATGGGGTTTGAAAATACTGATGTATTTCATGATTTGGTTTAATTTATTGTTTTGGACTTGGTCCATTTTTTATTTATTTAGGTTTATTTCATACCAGGTTAAATACTCATGTCTTACATGATTTGGTTTATAAAAAATAAATGGTAATTAAAATTAACTTAATTTTAAAATATTAAAGTTTATTAGATTTTAGTTAACTATTTATCAGATTAGTTAGATTACATGAGAATAGATTTGATTTGATTTAAATTTAAATTACTTGTTAGTGATTTTTTTTTTGAACGGCTGGTGTGGTGGTTATCGCCTAGGCCCAAGTGCCGACAGATCCCGGTTCGATCCCCACCACAATCTCCTAGTTAGATTAAAATCTTCATAGTTAGATTAGTTCACCTGAAAGGCTGACATGTAATAATATTTTTTATTTTTTATTTGAATAGTTCTTATTATTTTAGCTCATTTGAACTAACGTTAGCCCATGCTTTTAGGCCAAGATTATTGGCCCTAGCTCAAATCAATTAGTATAAATTCAGAATAAATTGTCGAGAAAGATTATATAAAATTTAAATTTTGACAATGTAGGTAACGTAAAAACATTAAAGCCGAAAATGATTATAAAATTTAGTTTTGACAAAAAATGTATCAATAACCATTTTAGAAGAAAACTTTTGAATTTTAGTAATCATTTTTTAATAAAAATAATATTTCATGATCCTTTCTTGACCAAGAATCTAAATATCATATCCTTTCTTGTCAATAATAGAATTTAATTATTCTTTATCGGCTTGAAAATTTTTATGAAACCATTATTGTCAAATTTTAAATTTTATGTTATCGTTCTTAAGATTTACCCATAACTTTGTTACGCAAGTGTATGTATTCAATTTTACATCAAATCAATTTATATGTTTTCATATAATTATACATTAAACTCATTACTTTTTTTGTTCCTATTTTGCAATTGTTATATATTTAGTGTTTGAAGAGAAGAAAGCAAGATGCACTCTACGAGGCCTTGCAAAAGCTAAAAGAAGGTACACATTTATACAAGTCCCATTCAAAGTTGATACCCTTTTAAATTTTATTCATCAATTTTGGTCCATTTGACAATTTTTTGTAATGATAACTACCTTATCACCCGCGTATTACACGGATATTTTTAATATATGAAAAATATAATAAAAGGTTAAGATATAAATATTATTTTTTTAAACAAAAAAGTATAAGAATGATATTATTATTTAGGGTAAATTACAATTTGCGTCCCTGTGGTTATATATAAATTATGATTATCGTCCTTTTCGCATCAAAATTACAATTTTAGTACCTATAGTTGTCATTTTGTTATGTTTTTGGTCTTTTGATATGTCATTATATAAATAATGACCATTTTGCCCTTTTACTTTTGTTTCATTTTTAGTCCCTAACATATAATTTTCTTTTTTATACTATTTGTAATTACTTTTTATTGTAATATTATTTATTTACTACATACTTTTTTTTGGTTATTATTATAATTTGACGAAAGTAATAATAATTATTATTATTATTATTATTATTATTATTATTATTATTATTATTATTATTTATTTAGGTATATAAATCAAGAAATATATAATAATAATTTAGTTACTTTGTTCTTTTTTTACTAAGTATTATAAAAGTTTTAATTACAAACAACTTATATATATAATTTGTATTATTATTATTATTATTATTAGTATTATATTTAGTTTGAAACACATATTAAACTATTTATACATTTAAAATTATTTTTACTTTTTACTTTTCTTTCATTTTTAAAAATCATATTTATTTATATATACATATAAATTTAACTTTTCACTTTATTGTATATTACTTCATGTAAATACTTATATATTTAACTAGATTTTTTTTTCAAAATTATACATATATGTATTAACTTGTAACTTTTAATTTTATTATTTTGTTAAGTCACTACGTATTGATTTGTTCAAAACAATATATGAATATGATGTTTTCACGAAATATATAATTTTTTTGTTAAACAAAAAAATTTATACATATATATAAACTCTATATATTAAACTGTAGATACAACTTAACAAAATATAATAACTTAACATATTACATGTTCTAATTAAACTACTATTTTAAGTATAGTTATATTCCATATGTAGTTCTAGCTTAACTTAACATTTAATACATTTAATATCTGTAGTTTTTATAAATATTAACTTTCAAAATAGTTAAATCAGAACATGTTATATGTTAAGTTTATATATTTCATGAAAACGCCTTATTCATACATTTTTAAAAAACAAATTAATATGTATCGACTTTACAAAATAATTAAATTAAAAGGTACAGGTTAATACACACATATGTATAAAATTGACAAAAAAAAAATTTGGTTAAATATATAAGTATTTATATGAACTAATATATAATAAAGAGAAAAAGTTAAATAAAATTTAAATAATTGAATACATGTTTGAAATTAAATATATTATAATAATAGTAATATGATTAAAATTATTCACACACATATGTATGTGTGTATGTATATACATATGTTCATGTTCGATTAAAATGTTTATAATTAATAAAAATTAAAGAAAATAATAAAAATCTTGTTATATATTAATTCATTTAAATACGTAAATTAATAATAATTATTATTATAAAAGACAATATATTTAAAAAATTATTACTTTAGTCAAATTTTAATAATAATATAAAAAGTGCATATAAATGCATAATGATAGAATAAAAAGTAACTAGAAATAATATAAAAAAGAAAATAAATTGTAATGGACTAAAACTGAAACAAAAATAAAAGGGCAAAATGGTCATTCTTCAAATAATAATAGGTCAAAAGACCAAAAACATAACAAAATGACAACCATAGGTACTAAAATTGTAATTTTGATGCGAAAAGGAAGATAACCATAATTTGTATATAACCACAGGGACGAAAATTGTAATTTACCCTATTATTTTTTATGGCCTATTAGTTTTATATATTTCTAAATATATATGAATAGTAATTATTTTTATATTTCTTTAAACTTTTCTTATATTATATTATAATTAATAAGTTAGTAGAGTATTAGATTTGATTTGAATTTAAAAGTAGATTATATTAGATTTGGATAGATATAAATTAAATTATCTTTATTATTTTTAAAACCTATAAATGTCACGTGTCGATTCATGGTGATGACACGTGGCTTCACCATAAATGAGTATAGTTACTCTTTTATTAGTATTTATTATAGATTTGAAATAAAAACAGGGTCGGTCTAATAATTTCGGGGCTCCAGGCAAAAACTTAAAAGGGATCTATAAATATATACGTATATATTCAAAATAACAAAAAATTCAAGTAAAAATGATAAATTAACAACAAAAAAACTTATAATTATATAATGATAAAACTAAAAATTTTGCAAGTCAATAACATTGTTTAATCGTTAATAGACCGAAGTAATAATAGATTTTTTGAAAATAGACCCTTATGATTTATAGGCCCTGGGCGGTTGTCCGTGTTGATTTTGTTCAGTATCAGCCCTGTATAAAAATATATTCTACATGAGACGAATTTTAAACCATAACGACATAGGTGTGATGATTGTTTAAAATCTAATGATTTTGACCGTCAACAAGAATAGCTCGATCAAAATTTATACCATGTTTCTTGATTTGAACCAGTCCTTTTTAAATTTTATCTGTCTATTTAACTAATATTATTTTATCAGAACTGATGTTGCTGGGATTTATATCGTTGTTGTTGACCGTTTCACAACGTATGATAAGCAAAATATGCATACCAAAACATCTTGAGAATTACATGCTTCCTTGCAAAAGAAAAGAATCACCAACTTCCACAACCGAACATTTGAGCTTGAACTTTGCACGACATCTACTATCGGAAGACGTTGGCACGCAACATTGTGCGAGCAAAGGGAAGGTGCAATTGGTGTCGTTAGAAGGATTGCATCAACTTCATATATTTATATTCGTTTTAGCAGTCGTACACGTCATCTTTTGTGCCACAACCATGGTCCTCGGAGGTGCTAAAGTAATGTTCTAATCTATTGTTATGGTTTACATCGTTCATCGAGTTCTTTACGTATTACATTGTCTTAAATCGTGTAGATAAGCGAGTGGAAGCGTTGGGAGGACTCGATCAAGGATGGACGAGCTAAAAGTAGTAAATTTCTTACGTTTTTGCGCTTAATTGTATATTTTTTGGTTAAATTCATAAAAAGATAACGTACTTATCGTTGATTTTTACTCAGCTAACTAACAAAGTTTGTTACATAAAGTATAAAATACTTTTAAAATATCCTTAAAAAGGTTATTTGGTCATTTTTAATGGAAAATATCATTAAAACAAGACGGAAATGACAAGAAATAGTTGTATACTTTAAATAATATAGTTTGATTTAGGATGTGTACTTTTTTTTGTTAACCTTCAGATTGCGAATTTCAAAGTGTTTTGATTTGGTAGTTCGGTAACCTGAAAAACCAAAAACCAATACAATTGGTTACCATGCAACATGTACTTGTCAGTTTTTTATATTTAAGTTGTGTATTTTTAAAAGTTCATGTTCTGATTTAATATAAGGGGTAAAGTCATACAATAGCAACCTACTTTTGAAAATGTATCGATATGGTACGTCTACTTTTTTACTTGTCTATATGGTACGTGCACTTTAATTTTCTGTATCGATATGGTCATTCTACATAATAGAGCCCGGTTTTTACATACGAAACAGGGTTCTAATGGTATGAAAAACAGGGGTCTATTACAAATATGGTTATATCGGTATGAAAAATTGAAGTACAGGCACCATATCGATATTAGAAAAAAGTAGACGTACCATATTGATAAATTTTCAAAAGTAAATACTATTGTATGCATTTACCCCTTAATATAATAGTGATCCGAATGAAGCCATCAATAGATAAATATATAGATGCAAAATGACACCAATTATTAAATTGTTCAACCATCAAGTCGGAACACCTTTGAAAATACACAACATAAACCGAAACATTTTTAAAAGTACACAACATACATCAAAACATTGACAATGTATACATTAGCATGGTAACTTTTTTTACAGATTTTTCAGGTTACCAAACTACCAAATGAAATCACTTCGAAAGTACACAACCTAAATCTGCACAAAAAATAAACACGCAGCCTAAATCGAAACAACAATGAAAATATACAAGTATTATGTCATTTTTCCTAGAAACGAAATGGTTACCTTTCCTATAAGTTTTTTAAAAGTATGTTACGTTTTAATATAAACAAACTTAGATTGTTTATCTGAAATAAAAGTAACCATAAGTTTGTTATCTTTTTAAACAGTTTATTAATGAGTTAATTAACCTTTTTCATCTTTAAAAAGCCATTCACTAACGCTTATTATTTTACCGTACCAATAAAATATAGCTCATCACCATCACCATTACCAAAATTTCTTGCAACGTATTACAACCGGGCACTATAGAAAGTTGCCCGGAGTGAGATGGATGGTAAGTTTGTTTCACAAACGGTTTCAATATCAGTTATTATCACTTATTTTATATTAGGAAGAATTTCATATATACCCCTTCAAAACTTCATAATATCATATATACCCAACCTAAAATTTTAATATCATATATATCCCTCCTAAACATCATAATATCATATATACCCTATTTTGATTATTAATATCAAATATATCCCTCTTAAACATCAATAATATCATATATACCCAAATTCATTAATTTAATTATTTTTAAAGCATTTAAAACTCATAATTAATATTGCTTATTAATTAATGACCATTATACCCTTACTCATTTTTTCTTTCAACTAAACTTCAAAATATCATATTTATCCAACTTAAAAAAAATTATAAAGTTCGAAAAGAAAAAAAATTATAAACTTCAAAAAAATTATAAAGTTCTAAATTTGTATATTAACTTGAAAAAAAATTAGAAACTAATGTATTAGAAAACAAAAAAATATATACTAAATTTAAAAAAAAAACAAATTGCGATACAATTATAAAGTTTGAAAAGAAAAAAAACATAATATCTAATCAGTTAAATGTATATAGATTACTGTAAATAAAAAAATAAAATATAAGAAAACGATACGATTTGATTACAAACGAGCAAAAACATAATACTGTTTTTGTATTTTTATTTTTAATGTTAATTTGTTTTAGTTTGAAGATTTTATTTAGTACAGTTTACAAAAATAAATAATATAAAATTATTAAAAATGATATGATATTTTAATTTTAAGTTGGATAAATATGATATTTTGAAGTTTAGTTTAAAGAAAAAATGAGTAAGGGTATAATGGTCATTAATTAATAAGCAATATTAATTATGAGTTTTAAATGTTTTAAAAATAATTAAATTAATAAATTTGGGTATATATGATATTAATGATGTTTAAGAGGGATATATGTGATATTAATAATTAAAATTGGGTATATATGATATTATGATGTTTAGGAGGGATATATATGATATTAAAATTTTAGGTTGGGTATATATGATATTATGAAGATTTGGAGGGGTATATATGAAATTCTCCCTATATTATTATAAAATAACGTTGTATAAAGTATAAACGTGTATTTCTGTAGGTATCATTTTTCAAGCAGTTTTATGGATCGGTGACCAAATCAGATTACATTGCCCTTCGATTAGGATTCATACGGGTAAAGCACCTCTGGCTTGTTACTTGTTATCGCCGATTAAATCGCGCTTGACGTAATTTTGTTTTCGATTGATAGGAACATTGTCCCGGCAACCCGAATTATAATTTCCATAAATACATGTTACGGACAATGGAATACGATTTTAAAAAAATTGTTGGCATAAGGTATGTATTTAGTTGAAATATATTTAATTCATACTAAAAATATACATACATAGACATACACACACATATACACACACATACAAACAAACACACACACACATATAGGGTCAGGTTCTATGGGGAACTATATACATCGAGAACCAAAAAAACCAACCACAAACCTTAGATTAAACGATTATTGGTGCATCACGCGATGAATGTGTTTGATATGTATAGGGATATTTTTGAAAAAATAATGTATACAGAAATAAAATTTAATTTTATATTAATTGAATATTCAATCACATAGGTAAACAATAAATGTTAAATAAAATTAATTGATACACTTAAAATTACAAAATCAAAACAAATTCAAAAACGATGATTTGATGTCGATGCATCTAATGTTCATCTTTCAGTTCGTGATGCATCATAGTTTTTCATCCTCATTTTCGGTCATATTCATCCTCATCTTTGTCTCACCATCATACATCATCAAAATGGTGATGCATCTTCATCGTATTCATTTTCAAACACGATGCATCTTCATCGTATTCATTTTCAAGCATGATGCATCTTTATCGGATTCATCTTCCAACACAATTCTTCTTCATAAACACGATGCATCATATTCGTCTTCCATAAACATCGGGTAAACACGATTAATTTTTTGAATTTTTCATTAAGAAAATAAATGAAAAAACCGACCATACCTTCAAAACGATATCATTCCATCATTATCATCGCGGAATCATCATCATCTTCATTGGAATGCATCGTGAACTGACTGCTATGCATCGTGTTCATCGTTCATTCAGATATTTATTGTTTATTCAAACATTCATCGTTCATTCAAATATTCAAACAGCTAACATTCAACGTGTTCACAATGCATCACTTTATCGGTTCATCTTCAACGTTCATTCAAAAATTTGAAACTTCATTCTTGTATTGGTGGTTGTATGACGGTGGTGGTGCAATGGCCGATGATGGTGGTGCGATGGGTGGTGGTGTGGTGACGTCCGAGACGAGTGGTGGCCGGCCGAGAGAGATGGCGGTGGAGTGGTGGAGCGGCCGGCCAAGAGAAATGACGTAGTGGTGGTGTCCGAGAGAGATGGTGGTGGAGTGGTGGTCGGCCGCCGGCCTAGAGAGAAAGAGAGAGGGAGAGAGAGTGGGAGGGAGTGAAAAGTTGGTTGATTTGATTTAGCATCCTAATTTAATGAGAATAAAATTAATTAAATTAGATTTACATTAACTATTCTAATATTGTCCTTTATGCATTTTTGGTTTTCAGTGGTTCCCAATGCATCAAGGTTCCCCATTGAACCTCAATTTATATATACACACACACACACACACACACACACACACACACATATATATATATATATATATATATATATATATATATATATATATATATATATATATATATATATATATATAGACACACACACATACATATCACATGAGAACCATTTTATTTCGTGAGAATGTAAGAACCACTTTAAAATTTGTGCATTTAATGAATAAATTTGTGTATTTTATGGTAAAATTTATACTTTCGATAAATTTATGCATTTCATGTAAACATTTACGTATCTCATGCTAAAATTTGTCCCATTTATATATGAATTGTGCATTTGAGAAAGTTTGTGCATTTGAAGTTCAAATTTGTGCATTTAGTTTTTAATTTAGCGAATGTAATTTTTAAATGTAATTTTAGTGTTAGATTATGATATTTATTAATAGACTAAATTACATAAATGGTCCATGTGCTTTATATGGAATTAGGGTTTTAGTCCCTGAAAAAATTTTATTACACCACAAGTCCCTAAAATCGAAAAGTTGTAGCATTTTGGTCCCTGAAACTAACGGCGGTTAACTTGAGCCGTTAGTTTCAGGGGCATTCTTGTCCTTTTGACTTTCAGGGACCATTAAAAATGCCCCTGAAACTAACAGCTCAAGTTAACTACCGTTAGTTTCAGGGACCAAAATGTTACAACTTTTCGATTTTAGGAACTTGTGGTCTAATAAATTTTTTTCTGGGACTAAAATTGTAATTCCATATAAACCACAGAGACCATTTTTGTAATTTAGTCTTATTAATATTTAAGATTAATAATGCTTTGAAGTTACAAATTTAATTTTTAAATTTGTGCATTTGATGCACAAATTTGTGTATTTTGAAGTAGTTATCACGTTCTCACGAAATCAAGGGTTCTTATCGGAACCCAACTTATATATATATATATATATTCGTGTGTGTGTTCAAATGAATACGACCTATTACGATGCGCACCAAAAGGTACCACTGTTAAAAAAAAAAATTGAAGCTTTTTTAATAAACATGTTTTAATTAACATTACAAAGATGATATATAAAATTCATGTACCTTCACACATTTTAAGTGCATGAAAACACATCACATAAATATACGTTCACATATATGCAAATTTATGTAAGTGTACGTTCACATTATTATTAAAGAGTTAGGTGATGTGAATGTATGTTAAATTCACATACCATCTTAATTCATAATGTTAGTTAAAGGGCTAAAGTCATATAACAGTTGTTTAGTTTTTAAAGTGTATCGATATGGTACATACACTTTTTTAATTATTCATATTATACGTGTACTTTCTGAATCGTTCAAAATATGATCACTAGGGTTACTAGTTACCGGCTATACCGGTTAAAAAGGATTATGTAGACAAGGTTTTCCATTTTCAAGATATGAGTTGGCAAGACAAATCTGATGTGATTTTAACAATTACTTGAGTTGACAATTTATGTGATACAAGAAAGCAACATTAAATTAAATCTTAATTGCCAAATCAGATAATCATATGTCATGTTAGCTTATATTACAAAATAGTCGGTCATAAAACAAATATAAGTATCATATTTGAATAATTCAGAAAGTACACGTATAATATGAATAATTAAAATAGTACATGTACTATATCGATACACTTTAAAAAGTATGCAACTATTGTTCGGCTTTAGCCCTAGTTAAAATATGTTTGTGAAAAAAAGTTAAAATGTTTTTTTTAAGAAATGTACATTCTGGTCCGCTGCATAATGATTAACAACAAATTTCTCTCCCTATGTATATAACAATAACAATACTCATTATTTTATTTTATTATTGCAGTTGGTACTTGTGGCTCTTTGTCGTGGTGTTTTTGCTTCTCAATATCAGTGGTATGTGTATTCATCTTTCCGGATTATTTTAAAAAAAAAAAAGTTAAAAACCAAACAAAATATATTTTATAAAACTTTTTCGGGTCAAATTTGTGTTTATATAAGTATTTTGACCTGTTGAAACTTAAAACTATTTACATTTGTATAAAGGGTTTATTTTTTATTAAAAAATCAATATGTTTATACGGTTTTTATGTTTACATCCAATAATGTTATTTTTTTCTAAAAAATTCTCAAGTTATTCTTTTTTGGTTTTATATAATTTGACTATTATAACCCGATTATAATTGATAAACCTGGTTTTTTAAAAACTGAAAAGCCGAGTTCTAATTGTCAGATTTCACTAAACCGGAAAGAATAAAATTAACTTGAAGATTTTTAATAATATGGAGAGATGAAAAAACAAAAAAACATGAATACATGTTAGTTTTTTCATAATAAAACCTTGTATAAATACATGTGTTAATAGGTCTTAGTATAGCGGTTAATATTTTCCATAAATCCACATAGCAAATGTATGAGTTTATTATGAAAAAAAAAAACCAACATGTGTTTTGCGTTTTCGTCCATCAATCTTATTTTTTCCAGAAAAGTCCTCAAGTTTATTTTTTTCCTTTTGTTTTAGTGAAATTTGACTATTAGAATTCAGTTTTTCAGTTTTTAAAAACCCGGTTTACCAATATAACCGGGCTCTATAAGTCAAATTTCACAAAACCAATAGAAAAAGTTGAAATGAAAACTTTTCTGGAAAAAAAATAACATGGAGGGACGAAAACGCAAAATCTGTAAAAACATATTGTTTTTTTTCATAATAAACCCCATATTTATTTGTAGCTTTTTGTAGAGTACAAACATTAAATTCATCCAAATTTGAATTCTATCTAAACTAAATTGCCTTTTTATGCAATTGTTCGTCAGATTTAAAAATCGACCATTTTTTCTTGCTATTCTTTCTTTGTTTAAAGGTTTCCATGTGTGTATAAAATGCAGGTTGGTACACATACTTTTGGTTGTCGTTTTTACCCTTAATTGTAAGTTAAAAAAAAATCATTTCTAGTTATTCTGACTTATAAACGAAATTATCAATAGTAAAATGTGAATCGGGTTCATGATTTTACACGACAGCTTCTACTACTCGTGGGTGCTCATTTAGAGCACATTATTACACGCTTGGCAAGAGATGTTGTCGAGAAAAGCTCGGATGCAGTGAAACCCTCCGACGATCATTTTTGGTGCAATAACCCTAAAATCATCATTTATTTGATTCACTTCATCTTGTTTCAAAATTCTTTTGAGATCGGCTTCTTTTTCTGGGTTTGGGTAAGTTTAACGTTATATGTAAAATGCCCGAGTTTTTTTTTCATTTCTTTGATTATTAAATATACAATGATGTTTTATCTATCGGGATATTTTACGTAGACTACGTACGGATTCGACTCGTGTGTCATGGAAAAAGTGGGATATATTATCACCAAACTTGTTCTTGGGTAAGTCTTGACACTACTCTTGTTGGAAATTTTGTTAACGAAATCATTTATGTTATCTTAAATGGTTAATGATACGTAATAGCTACGTATATTTTATTAGTGTTTTGATTTATGTTCGCATATTATTTTATACACAAAAATACACAATTGTTATGCATCATTAACATCATACACAATAAATAACTCAACTTTACCTAATTTGTAAGATACTGAGCAAAATGCCTATTTGGCCTAAGCTGACCCCATCTCGAATCGGTATCGGTACTGAATCAAACTCATTACACATTTTTAAGTCAGTTCTCAGTTTTAATATTTACCTTATTTTGGTTTTCTGTTCCACCGCTTTAGTTTTTTACTTGGACCTGGACCGAAATTTAAAAATGAATTAAACTTTTTTACCTTGAAATAGAATCGATTAGTACATAACCATTTGGTTTTTAGTCCTAAGTTTAGACCTTTTTAAGGTTTGGGCCGGTTTTGAAAGTGAGTGTGTCCCCGTTACCTGGTAATTAAATCATTCGGATAACCGAGAACTTGGAAATCCAAATATGTGTAGAATTTTTAGATTGAATGTTTGGATTCACATATTTTTTTCAGAATCATCCAAAATTTGATTCTAATCACTCCTCATATGTGTAGGGCAATTGTTCAAGTACTTTGCAGTTATAGCACCTTACCTTTGTATGCCCTTGTATCCCAGGTATGGTTTATAACTTATACAGTGTAGGAATAAACTTCTCGATACCAATTATAATATATAAGAATTTAAACTAAAATAACAATTCTTTAATTTAAATTACAAAATGAAAATAAATAATATGTTCTATCCCTTTACTTCTATTTTTTCTTATATTTTTGGTGATAAGAATATGGAATGGGAAGTAATTTGTACACAACAAATTCATATGAAAAACTATTTTATCCTTACTTTTATATGGTAAAGTGTAATGATGATAAAAATGTTAGTAAGGGTAAGATAGTCATTTTATATGAAATTGTTGCGTTTGTTAAAACTTTGTTGTTTACAAATCACTTCTCATATGAAATATGACCATGACTAAAAAAACCCTTTTCGTATAATGTAGATGGGAAGCATGTTTAAACCGAGCGTATTCAATGAGTTTCAACTTGATTTCATTTCCGATTGGATTGGCGATAGAAAACGAGAGTCAAATATGGGAGGAAGCAGTCATTCCCACAAACTACAAAGTCAACCTCAATTTTGCGAAGAAAGAGTAACAATCGATCAAGGAAGCGTAACATCAGAGTTAGAGTTATCGACTATCATTCATACTCAAGAACAAGTATGACCACTTGGATTCACATCAAAGATTCAGACTCGGTAGTCGTTTCATATTTGTAAATTCTTAACAATTTCGGAAAAAAAAAAAAAAAAAACAAGTGATATCATTTTAAATTCTTAATCCAGTTTATTAATTTGTGCCCCCACAATTTATTTCAAGAAAAGTGTAGAATTCAACGAATTCTTGATTTTTAGGGTTGAAAAGAAAGAAAAAACATAAATCTTTAAACAATGTACATTTGAAGACAACAATCTCTATCTTTAAATAAATTCACCTCCAAGGAGTAATTAAATAGGTTTATTATGTAAAAAAAAAAAAACATGTTTTCACCTTTTTTTTATGTTTTCGTCACTCTATGTTTTTTTCCATAAAAGTCCTCAAATTATTTTTATTTTTTTTAGTGAGCTTTGGACATTAGAACCAAGTTATAATTAGTAAACCGGGTTTTTAAAAACAGAAAACCCAAAATCTAATGTTCAAATTTCACTAAACCAAAAAAGAAAAATTCGCTTAATGAATTTTATAGAAAAAAATAACATGGAGAAACGAAAACGCAAAAACATGAAAACATATTGATTTTTTTTCTTAATAAACCCTAGTTAAATTAGTCCTATCATAAATTTTTTTTTTAAAGATAACTGAAAAGAAATCTGTCTGAACTAACTTTGTTGAGATAAACTTGTTAAAACTTAAGGCTTTATGAATTCCCCACAAATCTATAGATCTGACAACCAGTAATCTTAAGATAAGGAATTAAGGATGAATGACCATCTCGGACTTGAAGTTGATGAGATTTGAACTTAGAATTCGTCATTTTAAGGGTCTTATATTCAAGTTAGTCACGAGAAATATCCAGTTTATTAATTTGTGCCCCCACATTTTATTTCAAGAAAAGTGTAGAATTCAACGAATTCTTGATTTTTAGGGTTGAAAAGAAAGAAAAAACATAAATCTTTAAACGATGTACATTTGAAGACAACAATCTCTATATTTAAATAAATTCACCTCCAAAGGAGTAATTAAATGGGTTTATTATGTAAAAAAAAAACAACATGTTTTCACCTTTTTTTGTGTTTTCGTCACTCTATGTTTTTTTCCATAAAAGTCCTCAAATTATTTTTATTTTTTTTAGTGAGCTTTGGACATTAGAACCAAGTTATAATTAGTAAACCGGGTTTTTAAAAACAGAAAACCCAAAATCTAATGTTCAAATTTCACTAAACCAAAAAAGAAAAATTCGCTTAATGAATTTTATAGAAAAAAATAACATGGAGAAACGAAAACGCAAAAACATGAAAGCATATTGATTTTTTTCGTAATAAACCCTAGTTAAATTAGTCCTATCATAATTTTTTTTTTAAAGATAACTGAAAAGAAATCTGTCTGAACTAACTTTGTTGAGATAAACTTGTTAAAACTTAAGGCTTTATGAATACCCCACAAATCTATAGATCATACAACCAGTAATTTGAAGATAAGGAAGTAAGGATGAATGACCATCTGGGACTTGAAGTTGATGAGATTTGAACTTAGAATTCGTCATTTTAAGGGTCTTATATTCAAGTTAGTCACGAGAAATATCCAGTTTATTAATTTGTGCCCCCACATTTTATTTCAAGAAAAGTGTAGCATTCAACGAATTCTTGATTTTTAGGGTTGAAAAGAAAGAAAAAAACATAAATCTTTAAACAATGTACATTTGAAGACAACAATCTCTATCTTTAAATAAATTCACCTCCAAAGGAGTAATTAAATGGGTTTATTATGTAAAAAAAACAACATGTTTTCACCTTTTTTTGTGTTTTCGTCACTCTATGTTTTTTTCCATAAAAGTCCTCAAATTATTTTTATTTTTTTTAGTGAGCTTTGGACATTAGAACCAAGTTATAATTAGTAAACCGGGTTTTTAAAAACAGAAAACCCAAAATCTAATGTTCAAATTTCACTAAACCAAAAAAGAAAAATTCGCTTAATGAATTTTATAGAAAAAAATAACATGGAGAAACGAAAACGCAAAAACATGAAAACATATTGATTTTTTTCGTAATAAACCCTAGTTAAATTAGTCCTATCATAATTTTTTTTTTTTAAAGATAACTGAAAAGAAATTTGTCTGAACTAACTTTGTTGAGATAAACTTGTTAAAACTTAAGGCTTTATGAATACCCCACAAATCTATAGAACCAGTAATCTGAAGATAATGAATTAAGGATGAATGACCATCTGGGACTTGAAGTTGATGAGATTTGAACTTAGAATTCGTCAATTTAAGGGTCTTATATTCAAGTTAGTCACGAGAAATAACTTTGAAGCATCTACAAAGAGGCACGACATACTCGTACGTTGAACGATCTGGAAAACTTTCTCGACTATCGTCATCGCTGTTCTTATTTCCCGTCTGCAATTCCTTAATTACAAGTTGTTAGGATCTAACGTAAAGCACACACAATTTACACTAGCAATCTAAGTCGATAAATGAAACTAAATGCCAGAATGCTTCTGTCTCTCAAGCGGAAGTTTTTCAAGCTGAATATTACCGTTCTCGGAGTCCAAAATATCTGCTCCCTTGTTCTCTTCGTTTTCAAGTTCTTTTAGAGCTTTCTTGGCATAAACCGTAAAACCTATGGTCATAGCTACTGCAATTATCAAGGAGATCACGTTGTATATTATTTCCAATGGCGTTAACCGGTGGTTTTTGTACTGCACGTCTGCAAATGTCCGTATCAACCGCCCACTGCAAGAACGTCGAGAGTAAGGCAACGGGGAAGTGCAGTAAAAGTGTGAAACCGAACAAATTAAGAAACTGGGATTTGTAGTATGTACCTATATATATAAAGGAAGGCTTCAGGAATCATTCCTGCAATAGATCCACAGAGATAGGGCCAGAATCGCATACTCGTCACCACAATTGCATAGTTGAATATTGTGTACGGAAATGGTGAAATTCTAAAGAGTGCGACAACCCGGAATTGCTGGAACGCGTTTCCTTCCCCAGCCAATCGAATCATCGCAGCTGTCTGTGGCCATTTCTTTAGCCATTTCTGAAAATTTCATTAAAAACTAGAAATTGTAAGAAAAGGTCGATGCTTTGGATAAAGAGGGCAATGGGAAAAAAAATTGCTCATTCGCCCGTTTCAAATTCGGGTTAATTACAACAAAATGTTACATCCTTCAACTTCTATTTTCGAAAAACTTTCAAAATGAATTTGTAAGGGCCTATGCTATAATTTTATGATTAAACAAAGAGCTAGTTACCAAATAAGAAAACAATTAACCAAAAGTTTGTTTCTGTTTTAGCTAACCGAGTACTTCTATTAAATATTTACTTGTAACATATAACTAATACCTAAACATTAATCTGAAAGTATAATCCCTAGAATATAAATGGACTGTATGTACATTCCATCTTTTAAGCAATTAAAGCTTTGTCTCCAAAGAAAAACCACATTGTGTTTATTGCAAAGTTTTCAATGCAATTTTCTCTGTTTACCCATACTTTCTTTGGTCCTTACACTACAACAAAGGTTAGAACTATTCACATATTTTAATCACCATTTTATGAACCGTGTAAATTTTTATTATGTAGTTCACAGTTATAAATAGGGTTTATTAGGAAAAAACCAACATGTTTTCATATTTTTTGCGTTTTCGTCCCTCCGTGTTATTTTTCTCCATAAAAGTCCTCAAGTTAATTTTTTCTTTTTGGTTTAGTGAAATTTGGACATTAGAACCCGGTTTTTCAGTTTTTAAAAACCCGATTCACAAATTATAACCGGGGTCTAATGTCCAAATTTCACTAAACCAAAAAGAAAAAAATAACTTGAGGTTTTTATGGAAAAAATAACATGGAGGGACGAAAACGCAAAAAACGTGCAAACATGTTGGTTTTTTTCATAATAAACTCTTATAAATACAAACATATTTTGTAAGTTTATTAATTTCAACAACTTTATAATGATTACGCAAAATCCTTTATGCCATGAAGAGCTATTTGTGTGCACTTTGCATATTTGTTATAGTGTGATCAAGGGTATTTTAGACATTTAATCAATTTGCCAAGGTGGTGCAGGTTTTGTCTGACTACTAGAAGTGGTGACTCACATGGATGCGATCACGGAAGAGGAGACCAATGAGATATGGCAAAATCATGCCGACAGTCGTTCCGGCCATAATTATCACAAATCCAAGGCCATAACCAAATATCATCCCTGCCAGCCACATGGAAGGACCAGACGGGATTAAAAACACCGGGAAAAATGCTAATGAGGCTACAAGTATCAGTGCAAGAACTGGACGACCAAACGCAGTGGCCTCCCATTGCAACATTGGTATAAGAACCTGCAGCAAGATGAGAAAAGCCAAATGATTAAAACGACATATTACACTCACGGCAATAGAATACCAAAAATGTCATATTCTAAGCTAGTCTTGTGACTAAAGTCTCGCTATGTGCAATAAAGATATATCAACATCATCACTTTTTTGAAATGTTCAGTGAACATCTAATAATGCCAATCAACACATTTTTTGCGATTATCTTTGCAAATCAAGGAATCCTCACATACTACAAAGGAATCCTTAAAGGGTTCCTATACAATGAATGGTTCTTTAGTGACATTTTAGACCCTCCATTGTCTTTAAGGAGACACGTTTTCGCACAATTGGTACTAAAAATATGCATTTTCAGTCTCTGCTGGTATTTCAATCCTCTAAAGCTTCAGGTTTTTCACATTATTGAATGACATGTAAAAGGTACATGAAAATTTTCCATTACAGTTTTAGACTATAGATATTATGGAAGGCCATCAGTATGAGCATTTAGACTTTGGAGTCTGGTGGTTGCCAGAAGAACTAACCGCCACTAGGAAGCTGGAGTCCAAGGGTTCAACGCCTAAAAGGAAACTTAGGGGGCGTTTGGTACCTTGGAACGGAATGAAATTGGATCATTTAAGTTTATAAGCTTTTTTAACCGATGATAGTTACACATAAATAAAAGTTGACATAGAAAATGAAGAAAAAACTATTATAACTCCATTATCTATTCACTTTTTTTTCTTCTCTCCGTATTGGTAAAAAAAAGGAAAGAAAAAATTTATACTAAATTCACTTCTCAATCCCTCTCATTGAGAACCAGGCTCTTGTGATCTTGTCATATAACAAAAGAGCTTGTAAACCTCATGTGATTCCATTACATTATACCAAACGCCCCCTTAGGTACACTCAAGCCAATCAGTATTTCCCAGTTTCAGTCTTTCCCTATGTATATGCATCCCTATGTGATTGTAAACTCTACTCTGTAAGTAATACAATAGACCTGCTAGTGCGGTTGTGGATGTAGGTGAGTCTTGGACCGAACCACGCATGATATGTGTTCTTCTCTGAGTTTATGTTTGCGTGTTTACTTTACCGTGTGCCATTTCTCAACAATAAAATACCAAAATCTTACATTTTTAACATAATCCTTCTACTAATGTTGACCAAATTTGACAAGAATAAACAAACGATGTAAAATGTTATGAAAATGGAGACATTACCTTTTCAAAAATAAACGGCACACCCCATTTGAAGAAAACAATAGTAACTATGATAGCAATAATGGACCACGTGACAGTCTTGATCCACCATTTCAAGCGATGATTGCTCCCTTCTGCTCGGGATTGCAAGGTATCAATATCAGCTTCAGTAGTCCTTCTATCGTTAGATATAACTAATCTCACGTCTTCACCATCTTCTCTTGCAAGACGTTTTGCAACATCCGCTTGTGATGGCATCTTGGCTAATAAATCTAACATCCATCAAATGCCAAAAGATTATACCTTATCAGTATATTCATAAAGAAGCATATTAAATTGCAACAAAGTCTACATCTGAACAATAACTCAACTTCATCAATCATTAATCATATTAAAATTACTTATAAATTTATACCTTCAGAGTTCATTCCCTAATAATTCTCAAAAGGGTTTTACTCAAACGGTTTGAATACCAAATTTGCAAAAGTACTTCATAAGATATATTAAAATCGTTGCGTAGCAACATCTTTTGTAAATTATATATTTATATCACACATGTTTATGAACACTTGAACTACATTTTACTGAGTGTTGTTTAAATGAACTGATGAAGAGCCCCAAACGCAACTCAGAAAATGAACATTTGAGGATGAGTTTTCCTGATAAGAAATTGATCCTTGCTTATATACAAAAAATAAAACATTTCCAATTAAAAAATTAAAAATCATCATTATAACAATTATTTTAAACCAACAATAGAAAGTTTCAGTTACTAAAATCATATGTATATTAAACCTGGAGCAGTAAAACTCTTGCTTTTAGGTATTATGATGAACTCGACCTAAATCAACTAAAAGTTGCCCTAGTTTATAAAAATTACTCCAAACGAGTAAACAATCCAACACAGATCACCAGCTTAGCAAAATCAATTAGACAAAAAAAAAAAAAAAAGAAAACAAACAGAAACAGAAACTGGAATTGGAATTGGAATTTTGTTTTTCTTAGGGATACTAACGATCAATCCAAACAAACTTTCCAAAAAACCAGGAAAAGCAAAATCAATTGAAAGAGTAGGGTTTTGAGAAAAGTTACGATCAGCCGGTGGATGTGGACGCGTGGCCTACCGGCGGCGACTTGTTCTTCTAGTGTTTCTCTCTCTAGAATTGTTGTTGATGGAAGAAACGAAGGAGAGAGAGTTAATGGATTCCTTTTGTTGATCGATTCAAGTGAAAAGTGTTTGTTAATCTTAATCTAGTAGAAAATTTGTGTGTAATCTAGAGGTTTAGGTAATGGTGGTTTGAAATTTGAATAATGAACAAATCGTGAGGAAATTGGAATGGGTTTACGCGGACGGACGCCATTTAAGAATATGATACCATCTTTCTTATGCTTTCTAG
Source organism: Centrapalus pauciflorus (assembly GCA_020465985.1). Lineage (NCBI taxonomy): Eukaryota > Viridiplantae > Streptophyta > Magnoliopsida > Asterales > Asteraceae > Centrapalus > Centrapalus pauciflorus. The sequence goes on along the minus strand of JAANYP010000804.1, from coordinate 105,152 downwards.
TTTTCAAATTTTCATTACTTTTGTTTATGGATTAATGGGTTTATTACTTTGCGGTTATTACGTTTTCGTCCCGTTATTATTTTTCTTTAAGGTTTTAACGATTTTTCTTATAGTTTTGTGAAATTTAACAATCAAATTTCGATTATAATTGGTAATCCAATTTTTTTAAAAACTAAAAGTTTTTTTAACTTGAGAACTTTTCTAGTTGAAAATAACACGTAGGAAAAAAAACGCAAAAAATATGAAAACATATTGATTCTTTTTATAATAACCCTAGATTAATTGCTTAAAAATAGAGGTGGCAATTCCGACCCATTTAAGCAAACGGGTCGAATGTGTTGACGAACAAAAGACACATAGTTTACATAATAGTGAAATTGTTTATAAAAAAGAACTACTTTAAGAACTCATTTTCAAGAATTTTTTAAAAAAATCACATTCAAGCTTAGTTTTTTTACTGCTCATTTGACTCATTCTATTGAAATTACCACCCTTCTAAAAGATAAATAACTTTAAGATGGTGTTGCGTTCGCATTACAGAAACAATTAAAATCTGTCAATAAATTGAAACCTGTCATTACTTTGTTTGATTCATGAAACTGTCAAAAAAAATAATTAAATAAGGTCAATGAGAAAAAATTTCTCTTTTTGATTTTTTGTTATAACTTTTTTCATGTTTTATATAAGTGGGTGGAATACACTGAGATAGGTAGATAGATTACGGTAAAAGGTAATGTGTATACAATAAGGTAGGATATGTTGGTAGCACAAGATGAGTAATGGCAGGATAGGTATTATTGGGTAAGATGGGATAGAAATATGGTACGTATTGGTGTGGATGGATAAGGTAGTGTTAAAGTATGTGTGGGGTGGGTAAGGTATTGTGAGGTAGATAGGCAAGGTGGGTGGTACGAACAGGGGTGAGAGTGAGACGGGGATTGTAGGGTATTTATGGTAGGGTAAGAAGGTAGGTTGAGGTGTGTATAAGGTAGGATAGGATGACATGATGGGTGGAGGTTGAGGTTGGTAGGGTAGGGTAGGGCAAATTAGAGTAAGGTGGGTAGGAAAGATGGGTGAGGCAGTGTGTGTTGGGTTGGGTGAAGTGATGTGGATAGGGGTGGAGGTGGGTAGCGTGAGGTGGGTAACGTGGGATAGGTAGGGAGGATAAAGTGGGTGGGTAGGGGTTGGGTGGATAGGGTAGAGTAGCTAGGGCTGTGGTGGGTTTGGGTGGGTTATAGTATGGGATGGGATGGGTAGGATAAGTGTGGGTGGGTGTGTGGGGTGTGGTAGGTAGGGTAGGGATGAGTAGGGTGGTTAAGATTGGTAGGTAGGATGGGATATGGATAGATGGGTAGGGTGGGGGTAATTTGAGGTATGGTTAGGTGTGATGGGGTTTTAGGTTAGGAACGTTTTTGTAATCAAAAACATTTACTTCTTGAAAGGAATTGAATTCCATTCAAAGCGTGAAAAAATGATATTTTTTCATTAATTGGACAATTTCAATTTTGAAAAAAATCCAATTCCTATTTATAGTTGAACCAAACACATGAATCGACTGCATTTGATTTCTTTCCGCAGCAAATTTTCTCGGATTCTAGTGAAACAAATGCCACATTAGTGTCATAAGTACATCATTGTCTTTGACTTTCACCGATCATACATCCCTTCCCACATATATTTTAAGGGATGTGTGATCAGCAAAAAAAATGCCAATTTGGAATCCTTTTTATTTATCGTTACAACACATGAAATAGGGTTGTTGATGTAATATCTCAATTTTGGGCTAGGTACATGAAATTATGTAATTAGTTGATTTAAATGTTAATATCGAGTTAGATCGATTAAACAAGAAAAATTAAAACCCTCACGTGAAGAAACCACATGTTAATCGAGTTAAGATATTAAATTTTATAAAAGATTACAACCTTATTGCTTGCTAATTAAATTGGAGTTTAATGATATACGCTCTTGATTAATGATAATGGGATCAGATATTGGAGCTATATGCCTTCTTACTTCATTGTTTCAATTCTAATTCAGAAATTAAAAAGGTGTGTGTGTGTGTGGGGGGGGGGGGTTTAACTCTAGCAGCAACAAACAACAACAACTAAGGCTTTACGTGGTGATTTGAGTTCTTAATTTCATTATCAGTTCCTTTCAACAGTTAATAGTAAGTTTTGAGAATTAAATCGTGTGTTTGTGTGTTAAATAATGATGAGATGTATGAAATATGTTTGTATATGCTTTAGTCTGCGTTTAGAGTTGTTTTTATGGCCTGAAATGCCTGCAAATGAATTGGGGACGATTTCTCGTAGTTTGGACTAAAATAGAGCAGTTGTTGTTGATGTTCGATAGTGAGCGTAGGCTGTGATGTTCTTGGCGGTTATGGTTGAGCTCAGGCAGCGATGAGATGAGAACAGGACGCGATGGGAGCTCGACTGAGGTCGAGGAGTGTGATTGCGGTGGTCAGCACGACCACGACTCCCACGAGCGTCGTCGTGATTCGAGCACAGGGGCTATGGTTAGGGTTTGTGGTATTTGGGTCATGTGTTTGGGTGTTAGGGCTAGTGTGGGGTGTTAGGAAATTGTGTGTTGGGCTTATTAGACTATGTTATCATATTGGGTATTCACTCGTGTTTCCAGGGTCTCGAGTGATAAGGTCAGGTTACAAGGAGGGAGCCGAGACTTGAGAAACGGTATTTTCAGGGTCAAATGAGTTTTCAAGTCTTTCGGAGATACACTAACGATTATTTTTTTCGTATACTTGCATGATTTTTTATTGAGCTTTCTTACTGAGATTTTTATGAGTTTTATTTTGAGCTTTATCATCATGTATGTATTACTGAGTTTTATTTGAGAACCGGGTTTTACTATATGAAATTTGAGACACATGAGCTCCAGAGACAATGTGGTAAACCGTATAGTTGGGCAGGTGTCAGGTCGCTCCCGATTCCCTTTTTGTGCTCATGACGACTGATTTACATGGGAGTTTGGGTATATGGATTATTCTACCAGGATGGTACCTCCTTTTGAGCTAATTATTCGGGATCTCATATACAGTTCACTAGATAACGTTGAACCTTTTATTACAGAGTTTGTAATCGTACTAGTAACCCTCGTATTTCATCAGCGTTAGATGACCGTTTATTGTTAAACATGTGCATCTCAAATGACCAGAGCGGTAGTAGGCCTGTTGGACCCAAGTAGTCTACACATCAAAGTCTAAGGAGTTATTAATTATCTTATTAGAGGTAGTTGTCAGGCTCGGCCCATATATATGGGCAATCTGGGCTTAGGCCCAAGGCAGCAAAAATTGTTACTTTTTTGGGGGCATCATTCTGTTGGGCTGAGATACCCATTACTAGGCTCATTTTTAACCCAATAGGGCCATATCTGCGCCCCAGTCCAGACCTAGTTAGTGAATGGCTTCAAGAAAAATCAGGGAATTCGCATAACAAAAAATTACAGCAGACCAGGCTTAGGAATCACAGCAGAAGACGAGGTGTCGAGGCGACTAGCGGCTTAGGAATCGCAGCAGAAGACGAGGCGACTAGCGGCTCTGCTTTGTTGCTTGCCTGCTTGGAAACCGATGACAACAGTGGATATGGAGCAGAAATCGATGCCTGCTTGGAAATCGAAAACGACGAGCGGCTACAGCAACTGGCCAACTGCTTGCTTGTGGCTTCAAAGCCTTCAATCCATTGATATATGGTCCAATCCTCGCAAATCAGGTTCTCACTTCAGCACTTCTCCCTTTCCTAGACAATCGATCATTTCTAAAATCAATCAGTTTCTAAAACGCTTGCTTAAAATCAATCAGTTAGTTTCTTGCTTAAAATAAATTATTGCTTTACATTCTGTGATTGAAGACTACAAGTCTACAACTGTGAATAAGTGGTGAGCCGTGACTGGAGAGGCGGAGAGAGGCCCTGATTCACGTTCTTTACAATCTCTCAAAGAGCCGACAGCCGTGATTGGAGTGGAGAGTGGATAGCCGACAACCTTGACTGTGAATAAGGTACCGTATATATCAAAGACTTTAAGCCATTTTGTAATCAGTAACCTATTTGATAGAATGCCTATTTAAGTTTTGATGGTTGATTCATCATTTAGATGATTTATTGCAATTTGGAATTTTGTTTATCACTAATGTTTCTAGATGGTTAATTCATCATTTAGACATGATGAGGTGTGACTAATCCAAAACAGATTATGGTTATTTCTCAAGAGTTTTGTGTTGATGTTTGTTTTCTATTTGCAGATTATGTAACTTTGGGATTTTAAGGTTATGGCTTGCAATTGGTGGTTTATAGAGTCTGGCAGCCAGTCTTGCAGGAAGGGAGGGTATAGTTCGCATTACAATCGTGATTTCCGGCACACACAAATCTATTGGCAAGTTGGTCTAGCAGTTTTACAAATTGTTGGATGTTCATGAGGTGAGATATATTTAATTTTGTTGCTTCTGCTGGCTTTACCTTGTAGTTGATTTGTTGCTCGAAAACCTATCCATTTGGCCATCCTTATGTTGTGTCTTATAAACACAATATTCAACTACTTGTGAATTTCATTGATTTGAAAGAGTTTGTATCCAACATGTAACATTTTTTTAAACATTTGACGTGGGGATGAGTTCCTAGAACAAACCCTTAAAAAGTTAGTCTGTATATTTGTTTATAAGTATTTAGATGGCGGATAGGGCATTTTTTTATTGTTTCGCCCTGGGCATTAAAATCTTAAGGACCGGCCCTGGTAGTTGTGATTTTATGGATTATATGTACTTAAGATATTATCTATATTAAACAGCGACTTCGCTAACTTTTTATTATGTTAATTAAAGTTTTAAATTCCCAGGGTTTTTCGTATTATTATCGGGAATAGTTTAATTATTATTATTATAATGTATGTCACTTGACGTGTTATTTACGTGGCATTTTGGTGCACTTCAAGGGTGTTACAATTTATACATGTCTTTCCAACCTATAAATTTAAAGTGTGTGATTCATGCATGTAGCTTTGAAGATTTTTTTATAGTTAAATGATTAAGTTTAAAAACATAAATTTCTTTAATAGGAATATTTATTTGGTTGGAGGAGCTTTAACTGTTAAAATCATTTGATTTTTTTGTTTTATTAAAATATATATATATATATATATATATATATATATATATATATATATATATATATATATATATATATATATATATAACTTGAGCTAGATCAAATAGTACAAGACTTAACCGATCAAAAAAAAGAGTAATGATTTAATCATTAAAAATATAAAAATGTTAGGAATAAATAAATAGAGATGAAAAACAAATTGTAAAATTGCAATGTCTTTATATGCATTTAGTAGTTAGGTTAGAAAGTAGTATATAAAAGGGAAATTTCCTTATCAAGTTTAGAAATGATTTTTGAGATCTCTCATTTCATGTATGTGTTTTGGAAGTGTAAGAAAGAAATCTTTCAATTAATGCAAGTTTTGTTCTAATGTTGTTGATTCACCTAGATCATGGATTAACAAAAAAGATTGTTGCTTTTTTTAAAATATTAATCACTAAGTTAATACTCATATATTACATGAGTTTAAATTTATATATATATATATATATAGGGAGTGGATCAAATGAGAACCGACCTTAAAATAAAGCCGGTAAGAACTAATAAGAGATCGCCACATAAGCAACAACTTTCTCTCACCTTAAAGGGCATTATGGAGATTTACAACGTTTATATATATATATGGTAACATGGTAACATGACTAATATTATATTTAAAAAAAATAAATATATCAATTTCAAAGTTTAAATCCAACTGACAGCTTTTAAGACAAAGCTCGGTCAACATATATCAATTTCAATTTTAAAAATTAAATATATCAACATCCATATTCACTTTCTTAATATATTGTAATCTCGGTTGTGAACATTTGGAGGGTTCACAAAATTTCTATCAGAAGAACCACTTTGACTCTACAAATTTGTACCGTTGTGAACCACTCCTTGGACTCGCACTCACCATGAAGTCGTGAACCACTCGTCACTCGCCTCCGTCGTGAATCAAAGTTCGTAGGGTGCACCTCGCCATGAACCAACCAGCCGTGAACCTTGCCGTTACCCACCAGCCAGACTCGTCACTCACAAAACACCTCTGCCGTCTAACAGTAAACTACCGTGAACCACTTGCCGTTAACCAACGTGAACCACTCGGCAAAACCTTGAGTCGGACGCACTTCTCACTTGCAGCGCCGTGAACCACATCCACCAACTCAATGCATGTCGCCGTGAACCACATCCTGCTCCTCACTGTCTGCCGCCGTGAACCACCAACCTCTGATCTTCCTCTCTGCCGTCTCTGAACCCCGTGAATCACCCAACTGCCATGCCGCCGTGAATCGTGACCCAGCAGTGCCGTCGTGAATCGTGAGCCAGCAGTGCCGCCGTGAATCGTGACCCAGCAGTGCCGCCGTGAAACGTGACCCACCAGTGCCGTCGTGAATCATGAACGTCCAGCAGTGCCGCCGTCCAAAACCCCTAATCCCTCTATATATGATTCCTCCTAATTAATGGCATATATTTGCCAAAAATATAATGGTGCACAAATGATGAAATTGCTACATGTTTAAAAAGGGTTATAAAATTCTAATTAATTACAAATTTGTCACCTTGAATACTATTGGTTGATTCCCAAATTCTAGCAATTTCATATATATATATATATATATATATATATATATATATATATATATATATATATATATATATATATATATATATATATATATATATATATATATATATATATATATATATATATATGGTGAGGATAAAATGAGGACCGTGCTTAAAATGAGGACGGTAAGAACCAATGAAATTGCTAGAATTTGGGAATCAACCAATAGTATTCAAGGTGACAAATTTGTAATTAATTAGAATTTTATAACCCTTTTTAAACATGTAGAGGGCAATTTCATCATTTGTGCACCATTATATTTTTGGCAAATATATGCCATTAATTAGGAGGAATCAAATATATTTCCCATATAAACTTAGATTTGTCTCTCGGCACCACCGTGGTTCACGACACCGCCGGTGATTCACGACACCAACGATGATTCACAACGTCGTCGGTGTTTGACGCCACCATCGACGATTCACATTTGATGCAAATCTGTGGTTCACAGTTCTCTTTTGTGATTCACGGCAGCAACAATTTATCAAGACTATCAAATATGATCCACGATTCACAATCAGTATAAAGCATGAGATTCACGACACCAAGGATTTTCTAGACGATTAACACTATGATTCATGATTCACAAGCAATACAAGAATGAGATTCATGACTCACTTATGTGATTCATGACACCAATGATTTACAAATGATTCACAATGTGATACGGAATGATACGAACATGGGAGAGAGAGAGAGAGAGAGAGAGAGAGAGAGAGAGAGAGATGATTTTGGTAAGTGAGAAAAAAATGGAGATCTAATTTGATTTTCTTTTAGTTATTTATGGATGATTGAAGTTTAAGATGGAAAAAATTATTTTTCTTGTCTTTTTTAAAATTTAATTATAAATTACAAAAAGTCTAAAATACCCTTGAGTTGATTAATTAATATTGATGATGTGGCGTACTCTTATTGGTTCTTACTGTCTTCATTTTAAGGAGGGTCCTCATTTGATCCACTCCCTATATATATATATATATATATATATATATATATATATATATATATATATATATATATATATATATATATATATATATATATATATATATATATATAAAAGTAAGTATTTATAAAGAATACGACAAATAAAAATTAGAGTTTAAAAAGTTTAATTAGATATTTATTAAATTAGCTAAATCAGATTTTAATATAATATAATAGATTTGATTTAATTTTAATTTAAATTTTAAAAACTTATGTGGCAAATTGATAATACAACAAGTGTCAAATTAAAGAAGAATGTAACAAGTGATAGTTTTTACGATTTGATTCAACGATTCATTCTAAGTTTGAATTTTAATAAGAGAAATGGAGAGGTCCGGAGGCGGATATTGGCTGAAGAATGTATCGAAAGTGTGACTAGGTTATCGGAGAAGGGGTCGAAAGTGTGACTAGGTTGGGATGATCACTTGCCGTTGGTCGAATTCTCTTACAACAACAGTTATCATTCTACGATTAAGATTGCTCCATTTGAAGCTTTGTACGGAAGAAAGTGCAGAACTCCCACCTGTTGGCGCGAAACAGGTGAATCACCTATAGCAGGTCCTGCCCTTCTACAGTTGACTCACGAGAAGATTCAACTTGTTAGAAGAAATATTCTTGAAGCTCAAAGCAGGCAGAAGTCATATATGACAATCGACACAAATCCATAAGCTTTGCGGTTAATGATTGGGTGATGCTGAAAGTATCCCCAATGAAGAATGTGGTAAGATTTATAAAGAGAAACAAGCTAGCTCCGAGATTCATCGGCCCGTTCAAGATTTTCGAAAAGATCGGAAATCAATCTTATCGTCTTGAACTACCAGCTGACTTAGCTGGAATACATCCTGTATTCCATGTCAGTCATCTAAGAAAGAGCTTAGCTGACGAAAGAGAAGTTCAGATACCACACGTTAATTTGCAGATTGATGAGAAGCTTCGAGTGATTGAAGAGCTAGAGCGTATTCTGGACTCGAAGATCAAGAAGCTTAGAAATAAAGAGATACAGATGGTGCTCGTCCAGTGGAAACACCACAAAGGTTCGCATCAGTCTTGGGAATCCAGAGATGTCATGAAAGCTACATATCCAAGTCTGTTCGAACATAGCTAACTTCGGGGACGAAGTTTGTGCGTGGTGGAGCCCATTCTATAACAACCTAACTTTTGGTCCAGTCATAATTTCAGTATTTTGATCAAATAATGTAATTTTATTACATTAATTATCTTGTAATTTAATGAAATAATGTACTTAAATTATATTTGAGTTATTAATTATTAAAGATGATTAAATTATAAGATATATAAAATACAAAAGTTTAGTGGGTTAAATAGCAAATATAACTAAATGGAATATAAAAAATCAAATTAATGATCATTTAAGATCATTAATATCAAAATCACTCTCTCTCTCTAATCTCTCACTAAACCTACGGCACCCTCACAAAAATTCATCAAAAGTTCATAAATTGTTCCATAAATTGAAGATTTAATACAAGAAGGTGTTACAATAAGCATCAAACATCATCAATCTACAAGAATTTGAGGTAAATTTACTTTAAATTTTGATATTTTGATTGTTTGGTTCGGTTTTGTGTAAAAACCGAAACCAAGGTTTAAAAATGTAGAGATTATATGTTGCAAGTGTATATAATTGGTAGATTAATATGTAATAAAGTATATAAAAGTGAAAGAAACGAAAATTTATGGTTAGATCATCCAAATTATGAAGAAATCGAAATTTTTATAAAAACAAAGTGTTCTTGACAAAAATAAAGGAATTTGGATGATCTTGATCAAATTGTGATGTTATTAGTAGGGAAAATAGTATAAAATCAACCCAATAATGATAATACAACTTTATATTAAGTTGCATGTCAATTATTAATGTGTTTAGTGAAAAATGATAAAAATCCGTATGAATAAAATGAAGAACACCAAGAACAATTCTGGGAAAATTTATGAGTTTGGGATCCGAATTCGGAAGAACTGAATTCGGATAAGATGCCAAATTCGGATCCCACTTCGGATGAAATGTTCCAATACGGATCTCACTTTGTATCTAATTCGGATGTAGTACTTCGGATCTTGCTTGGTCCGAATTCGATTGTCCAATTCGGATGCTACTTAGAGTGAGTCAATTCGGGTGCCCAATTCGGTCAGATCCGAATCCGGATCCCCAATCCGGATAGGTCCGAATCCGGGCTGATCCGAATCCGAATCCCCAATCCGGATAGATCCGAACCCGGGTTGATCCGAATCTTAACTGTTGATTTTTATATTTTAATCAAATAAATGATTATATGCATATACTTATGGTTATATATATATATATATATATATATATATATATATATATATATATATATATATATATATATATATATATATATATATATATATATATATATAGAAAGCTTTTGAGAATTTAATGAAACAAAG
>JAANYP010000804.1:0-90000 GCA_020465985.1 Centrapalus pauciflorus | reverse complement strand
CCACCTTTTTTATTATATTCATCTCTTTTTCACTTTCTTTCTCTTACTTTTTTTTTCTCTTTCTTTCATTAGAATTGATTTTAATATTAAAAAAACGTTTTTTATAAAAAAAAATAATTTTTTTCTATACAAAAATTTATTTAATTGCTAATAAATTAATATATTCTATATAGAAATAATATATGTCTATATAGAATGTTATATAATTCTATTTCTTTTTATGTAGATTAACATTACTATTCATAATCTATGTAGAATGTTATGTTTCTTATATATTTCATATATTTTTATGTTTATTATACAAATCTATATCTTTTTTGTAGATTACCATTACTATTCATTGTGTTTTTGGTATATTTATATCAGTTGCATACCAAGTGTTCGATAAAATGTCTAAATGAAATCTTATTTTTTTTGTTTCAATGTGTTTTTGGTATATTTTATCATTTAATCTACGTAGAATATATAATACTTGACATTCCACACGACATTCTACTTAGACTGCATGACATTCTACGTAGACTGCATGACATTCTACGTAGATTGCATGTCATTCTACGTAGATTGAATGTCATTCTACGTAGATTGTTCGTCGATACTCTACGTAGATTGCATGTCATTCTACGTAGATTGCATGTTATTCTACGTAGATTAACAGTTTTATTCTATGTATTTTTGGTATATTTTATATCAGTTGTATACCAAGTGTTTGATAAAATGTATAAATGAAATCTTCTTCTTTTTTATTTCAATGTGTTTTTGATATATTTTATCATGTAATCTATGTAGAATATATGATATACGTAGATTGAATGTCATTCTACGTAGATTGCATGACATTCTACGTATATTGTACATAAAATATGTTCGTCGATACTCTACATAGAATATGACAGATTCATTTTCACTGTTAAAATAATGAAAATTATTTGTAAAATATTAGATATATATGAATGTCATAGTTATTAGATGTTTTACATGATAATCTATATATATTACATAATAATCTACATAAAATATATGATACAAGACTACTTGTAAAAAATCACACATAATCTATGTAGAATGTTATGTTTCTTATATATTTCATATATTTTTTTGTTTCTTATACATTTCTATATCTTTTTATGTAATGTACATTAACATTCGATGTATTTTTGGTATATTTTATCATGTAATCTATGTAGAATATATGATACTTGACATTCTACATGACATTCTACGTAGATTGAATGACATTCTACGTAGATTGAATGTCATTCTACGTAGATTCTACATAGAATATGTTCGTCGATACTCTACGTAGATTGCATGCCATTCTACGTAGATTGCATGTCATTCTATGTAGATTGAATGTCATTCTACGTAGATTGAATGTCATTCCACGTGGATTGCGTGACATTCTATGAAGAGTATCGACGAACATATTCTATGTACAATCTACGTACATTGGACAGATTCATTTTCCATATTTTATAATTAAAATTATTTGTAAGATATTAGATTTATAATGAATGTAATAGTTATTAGATGTTTTACATGATTATCTATGTTGATTACATGACAATTTACATAGATTACATGATAATCTACATAGAATATAATACAATACTACTTGTAAAAAATAACACATAATCTATGTAAAATGTTATGTTTCTTATATATTTAATATATTTTTATGTTTCTTATACATTTCTATATCTTTTTATGTAGATTAACATTACTATTCAATGTGTTTTTGGTATATTTTATCATGTAATAATCTACGTAGAATATATGATAATTGACATTCTACACGACATTCTATGTAGATTGCATGTCATTCTACGTAGATTGCATGTCATTCTACGTAGATTGCATGTCATTCTACGTAGATTGCATGTCATTCTACGTAGAATGCATGACATTCTACGTAGATTATACATATAATATGTTCGTCGATACTCTACATATAACATGACAGATTCATTTTTCATGTTTTATAATGAAGATTATTTGTAAGATATTAGATTTATAATGATTGTAATAGTTATTGGATGTTTAACATGATAATCTACGTAGATTACATGATAATCTACGTAGATTAAATAATAATCTAAATAGAATATATAATACAAAATTACTTGTAAAAAATCACACATAATCTATGTAGAATGTTATGTTTCTTATATATTTCATATATTTTTATATTTTTTATACATTTCTATATCTTTTTATGTAGATTAACATTACTATTCAATGTCTTTTTGGTATATTTATATCAGTTGCGTACCAAGTGTTTAGTGGCGGACCCAGAAAATTTTTTTATGGGGGTCGGAATTTAATAGCTACGATAGTGTAAGTGTTGGAAAAAAATGTAAACTTTTTAAAGAAAAAAATGTATTTTCCATGTTTTTGGACCAAATATAATTATATATAATTGTGAAATATATAATTAATATTTTATGAGTTTGTATTCTCCTTGAAGAGAGGATTCCAACTATATAAAGAACGTCCACAACGGAGCTAAGATGAATGAGATATCGTAGCTCAAAGATTTATGTTTGGAATGAATAAAACTCCTTCTAGTGGGAGAACTTGAGTCCCACATAGGAAGGAAGATGAAAACCAAAGTGGGTTTATAAGGAGGAGTGTTTAAAGTCATGACAAGATTGTTTGTGGGTTTAGTCTGATGCCTACCTGCGCGCAGGGGGGGATGCAAATCTTGAACTTGTGTACGTGTACGCCAGCACCTGCGGACACGAATGCAGCTCCGAAAATCAGGTCTCGTGCGAGACAGTCTTTTTAGTCAGAGCTGAGGGGTCGAACTTTAAAAATCATGGGGGTCAAATTTTTTTTAGCTAGATACGTAACTCGCAAAATCGAAAATTTATCGGGGTCGGATGACCCCTATATCGTAGCTGTGGGTCCGCCCCTGCAAGTGTTTGATAAAATGTCTAAATGAAATATTTTTTTTGTTTCAATGTGTTTTTGATATATTTTATCAGGTAATTTACGTAGAATATATAATATTTGACATTCTACACGACATTCTACACGACATTCTACGTAGAATGCATGACATTCTACGTAGATTGTACATAGAATATGTTCATTAATTCTATACAGAAAAAAATATTCTATATAGACATATAATATTTCTATATAAAATACATTATTTTTTTAGCAATTAAATAATTTTCTATATAGAAAAAATAATTTTTTTTAATAAAAAACGTTTTTTTACTTTAAAAATCAATTATAATGAAAGTAAAATAAAATGAAAATGAAAAAAAGTAAGAGAGAAAGAGAAAAAACAGTTTTTTTTTCTTTCAAAAATACCCTTTTCACAACTTTTCAAGATTCTTCACTATCAAAGTTCAAAATAATTATAAAATTGTCATCCAATATATCAACCATTGATTATCATTAATCTAAAGGCCATAAAAGGTTCTTAGGTTCCCACATTTTTTATGGTTCTTAGAAGAACCCTCCCCTATATATATATATATATATATATATATATATATATATATATATATATATATATATATATATATATATAGTCAGGTTCAAAAAAGTACCTTTCGAAATCAAGTGCACCCGAAGGTACCAACCTTAAAAAACTTTTTTTAATTTTTTTTTCTTATAACCATGTTTAATTTAATGTTATACACATGATATATGAATTTCACATACATTCACTCTTTCTGTGTCCTTAAAAATTATGTGAATGCTCAATGCATATTTATGTGAATGGTCATCCATGTGAATGGTGTGAATGACCATTCACATGATTTTTTTTTTTACCATTCACAAGATTTATGATGTTGTTTCTTTTGAAAAAAAGTCTTATAATGTTGTCTTGTGCATGTTTATTTAAAAAAAATAAATGTGAATGATCATTCACATTAGGGTACGCTGGGTACGCTGGAATCTCATAGGTACGCTAATGAACCTGATTCTATATATATATATATATATATATATATATATATATATATATATATATATATATATATATATATATATATATATATTAAACAAAGAGAGCAAAAAGAAAAAAAAGGAAAATCGGATGATATTGATATCTTGAATATGTGGTTCCCCTCCTCCATCCACCATTCCTTTATCCATCCATTATCACCCCTTAATTATTCATCATCTTCACATATCTTCAATTCATATATATTCATACTATTACTCATCCGTACAATACTCACTCCCATGGCGCCCTTTGCTCTCTAGCTCTCCTGTTACTTCTCAGGTTTCTTTCCATCCATTATTCACTCATTTCTTGCATTTGTGTGTGTGTGTATATTCTTGATTGCCGATTGTTTAAGTTTCTTGCTAATTATGTTCTTATAGTTGCTTATTATTTACGGAACAGTGAAATATTTGCTGACGTGAATCATTAAAAATAGATTTTTATTTATAAAAAAAACAAATTTCCTTTTAATCTTGGATTAATATTTAGTTACTAAAACACAGTGTTAAATGTTTAGCTGGGTCAATTGCTAAAAATAAAAACTAATTAACTTTCTTGTTTTTTATCACTTATACCAACATCATTTGTTTTTTTATCATTAACAAATAACAACATCAACTTTTGTATTTTTCATGATTAATTAATAACATCAACTTTTTATTTTTGATCACTAATGGAATTCGATTGTATTTTATTAATAATTTTTAGCAACCAATTTTTAGTTTTATTATATAAATGGTAACAAATATAAAAGTTGACGTTATTAATAATAAAAAATAGATGGTGTAGCTGTAAATGCTGAAAGAACGTAAAGTTGTTATTTCCAGCAAGTGGTCCTATTTAAGTTGCAACCATCATAATTGTAATTATAATTTAAATTATAAGTTCTATATTATCCATAAATATATTTCAATATCTTTGTAAACAACTTGTGGAATATAATTCCATATAGTATCCAAAAATGTATCCTAAAATTTAAATTCCATATTATTCATCAATGGTGAATTGATGGTTAGCTGATTAGTTGACTGTTCAGTGACGGATCTAAAAAAAATTTTCGTCAGTGTCATTTATGAAAATATAAAAATAATATGTGTCAGTTACGTATACTACGAGAATTTTCTTGTATATTACATATTGTCGACAAAATTTATCGATGTCGCGTGACACCGTAACTAACAAACTAGATCCGCCATGGACTTGTTATGTATAGTTAATATCTTAGTAAAATTAAATATTAAAAATTAACTAAACCATTTACAAATTTTTAAAAAGTAAAAATTATTCTTGACTAATTAAAAAGTAAAATAGTTTAGGGACTTAATTGTGAAAATGAGAAATGTTTACAGGGTTATTTCAATATTAACCCTAAGAATTATATATAACTAAAAACATAATTTTAAAATATAACAATCATTTATGTTCAAAAGTGACTATTTTTATTAAAGTTTACTTATATAAAAATTAAAATACGTATTATCTTTCTAAATAAAATTTAAAAAGTACATTGAGAAATTCATATTACATGATGTCTATTAATAAATTTAGTTTTTAACTAGTTTATTGACTCACGGGCAAGAAAACGAAAATTAGGATAGCCAAAAAGATGACACGTAACTTTAAACATCTTCTTTTATCAATATATATAGATATAAATTTTAATGTCGTTTTTATAAATTTTTATATAGCAATAATTTGGAGCCATCTAAAAAGTCAAGATCAGCGTATTGCCACCACCACTGCCAACTCCGATACCCATGGACAACGGAGTTCAACAGAAAGACTTAGTGACCGTTACAAGGAGAGTTGCCGCCGTTAGCAACCACCTCATTCCTTCGCCTCATCATTTGAATTCGAAAATTATAAGTTCGTGTAATTGTAGTGCTTCATTAAATGATAGCTATCATCGGATTCACGGCGAGGTGGCAAGTCATGCTCCTGTTTGGAAAATTGCGTGCGATGAGTCTGGGAAGGAGTTCATTGATATCATTTACGAGAAAGCCGAAGGAGAAGCCATTGCTAAGGTTAGCAAGTTTCCCCATATTACCGTAACTAAATGCTTTCATGCCCAGAACGAGGTAAAAGAATAATGTCCTATTAAAAAGTCTAAAAATACACCATACTGATTTTTTAAAAGGGTTTGGTCACGTGGTTAGAAAATTAGACCAAAACTTATCAGATTTGAGAAATAAAACAAATTCCTCGTTTATTCTAGGATACCTTGTGTATTTTGACACTAATATTCTTCCGTCACTTGTTATATCTTTTCCTTGATTCCACACGTGTGGGCTTAGTATATTACTTATTGAACTGAAAAATTAATGCCCTATATAGTGTGTAATGCGTTAGGCGGTAGCCCATGTGTCCCCGTAAGCCCGGCCCTCATAGCATATAATTGATGAAAATCTTTTACTTCAAAAATGGAATTGTGAATTAAATTTTATTTATTTTTGGTGTGGAGGATTGGGGATCGGCCCAAAATGAAGTATGTGTTCATAGTTGGGCCCGAACATCAAATGTGAATGCTTGTGACTGGTTAAACGTTTTAATTATGAACTATGTGCAGTAAACAACGTTAGTTGGTGGTTTTTGGTTTGGTCCTAATTTGAAAACAAAACTGAACTTATTTTTTAAAATTTATATATTCTTTGTGTTTTGTTTTATGTGTATAAAGTTTAATTTAGAAATTCGAAACTGAAACGAACAGATTTTCGTTGGATTTTTTGCTTGGTTTATGGTATGGTTTAGGACTCAACCGGTTGTAAACAGAAACTAGCCGGTTTTAGTTAATCTGTTGTGAAAAAAATATATATATTATTTGACAAAAAGAAACGATTATTAATATTTTATTTTGTCCTTTCATGCCACAAACGCATTTTTACACCACCAATCAAGTCCTATTACGCAAACACGGTCCACCGGATGCCAAAAAAGAAACATGTTGCACAAACACACATCCAAACACCCCCTAAGTATGTTTGAATGTGTTTAATGGTGGATGATAATGTTTTCTTTTATTATATGTATTCTCAGATAACAATAAACAGGCCCGAGAGGAGAAATGCATTCCGACCACATACGATTAAGGAACTTATTCGTGCTTTCAACGATGCGAGGGATGATAGTACAATTGGAGTCATCATTCTCACCGGAAAGGTACCCTTTTCGTCGTAAACTAATATATGAAAGCTTTGTGACTTTGTGTCTACCGAGTGTTTTCGACTAGTTTCCATGAATTTGTATCATGTACATTCAAAATCAAATATGACACCAACGAATTAGTAACATCTTTGGGACATGTTCACAATGGAAAGAAACTAATATTTTTTGTGTTTTTTGTCGTTACTACTTATTTAAACAGTAAAGCTAATCAATCAAACTTCTCTAATTGAGTTTTTCTTGCATGGCAGTGAACCAGTTGGTATCCTTTAAGTGTTTATTCAATTTTCTTGGTTCCATTAAGGATACAAAACTAGAAAACATGAAGTCATATCCTTTCTAAAAACCGATTTCCATCTGATTTTAAACCATACTCACATACCGATATTATTTAGAGGCTATTCCATTCTCGTATCACTTTTTTAACATATCATTGCTTCAGGGAACCAAGGCATTTTGTAGCGGCGGCGATCAAGCACTTAGAAGTGAAGATGGTTATGCTGATTTTGAGAATTTTGGCCGTCTTAACGTCCTTGATTTACAAGTAAAGATTTTCCTACGCTTATTTCTTATAAAGTCTCGTAGTTAAAACTACTTATTTTCTCGATTATCGTCGTTACAAACAAGCGGGTGTTTGGATGTGTGTTTATTTGGTAACTGCAATATGATGTTGCAATGATCACCTATGAGTATTTGGAGTAAACATCATCCTAACTTAATGGTGTTATTTAGTGTCAAAATAATCACATTATGGTAGTCATGAATGGAGATTTAGACATTTAGTATGAAAATTTAACTGTCAAGGAAATGTAAAATTACTTGACCTTCTAACGTTGGGTTAATTGTCGAAAAAGGTAACCAACTTTACTTTTTTTATTCTTAAGGTAACCAAGTTTGTTTGCAATAGGAAAAAAATGCTCAAACTTTCATTTTTTATCATTTAAGATAACCAAGTGTCCTTGCAGTAGAAAAAAAAAAAAATCAAACTTTCATTTTTCAATCATTTAAAGGAACCAACTTTATGTAATTTTAACGTTTAAGATAATCAAACATATTTTTTAATAATTTAAGGCAATTAATTACTTTAAATGATACCATAGTGCTTCTAGCCAAGCGGTGTCAGATGTTAAAGGTGACTTAGGGTTAGGGGTTTGAGTCTCATTATGAGTGTAGATTTAGGAGTAAGTTTAGATGGGGGTGTGTGTTAAGTTTTACAAAATTTACCTTAAATGATAGAAAATAAAAGTTTCATCATTTTCTACCACAAATAAACTTGGTTACCTTAAATAATATAAAAGGTAAAATTGGTTACCTTTATTGGCAATTAACCCCTTAACTTTAAGCATGTGATTATCTGATTTTGATTCTTCAAGTCAACTTTTACAATGTGCATCCTAACATCTTGAAGATCTTGAATTGTGTTCTCAGAGTTCCTTTTGTGACTTAACTTGATTCAAATAATCAAAAAGTTACAGTTGAGTTTACGATTGTGCTTTGATCGCGTTACAGGTGCAAATTCGGCGGCTTCCAAAACCAGTAATAGCAATGGTAAATTTAGTCGTATTTTTAACTTCGATAACCTTTGCTTTGCTCAGCAACATACACGTAAACTTCTTCGTTGCTTCTAACAAGGTTGCAGGCTATGCTGTTGGCGGAGGGCATGTGTTGCATATGGTATGCGATCTAACAATCGCTGCCGATAATGCTATTTTTGGTCAAACAGGTCCAAAGGTGAGTTCCTCAATATTCATAACGTTGCACATATTCGACTAAAATATGTGAGATTAAAGGGTCATTCAAATCTAGTTATCATCTAAAGTTCTTATTCGATTCACGACAGACAGGTGACAATTCCGACCCATTCATGCGAGCGGACCGACGACCAAAAGACTAAATTTTACGTAATGTTGAAATTTTTTTCAAAAAAATTTTGTTTAATACACCAATTTCTAGAATTTCAGTTTTAAAAAACTGTTATAGCTTAGTCTTTTATTACGGGTCATTTTGACCGTCCCGTCCAATTTGACCAATTGGGTCGAAATTACCACATATTCACCGGTGTTTTCTAAAAGTGCACACAGGCTTAGTGATTAATTTTTCAGGTAATTTAGATTTTGACTCATTGGGTTGAAATTACTTTGACCCATTGGGTCGAAATTACCATTGTCATTTTAATAAATTTGGCTAAAAAAGAATATAAGCGCCTCCATGATTAATTTTTTAAGTAATTTAGATTTTGTACCAAAGATTGTGCCTATTTTATATGTTTTGGCGTTCTTTATTTTTGTATTTAGATTTCCAGTTGTTAAAGTAGTAATATAGTGCTATTTTATATAAAATATGATACCAAAAAAATTGCGCCTCAAGTCATGATGCGCGCATCTCACCTCACGCCTCGAGCCTTGGGCTCAATGACCCTTTTCGCAACAATGCGTCACACGCCTTTTAGAAACCAACCTATTTACTCACACCCATTCGGTTTTGTGCCTGTTTTCTAAAAGGTGGGAAGCTTTGATGCTGGTTATGGGAGTTCGATAATGTCACGATTGGTAAGTTTTTTTAATCTAAAATAAAAAGAAATCTTACACAAAACCGGACTGTTTTTGATTGATTTGTCATTTGATTCACTCTTTATTTCTCGTTAAACAGGTTGGCCCTAAAAAAGCTCGTGAAATGTGGTTTTTGGCACGGTTCTATACCGCTCAAGAAGCAGAAAGGATGGGACTGATCAATACAGTAGTCCCCGTAAGTTCATTTCCACGCAAATGATCGTAAACTATGCATATAATCATTATCGAAGACCCAATAAATTCCATTTCTAATAAAAACAAGAACAAAACTTGTATAAAAACATATATTTCTCATATTGCCCTCCAAAAGTTTAGAAAAGAAACATATTTGCATTTAGCAAACGAGAATTTTCGATTTGGAGTTTTTTAATAAACTGAAAACACGATGGTTTTTAAGAAAACGCATTTAGAAATGAGAATGTGTTTAATTATGTTGTAAATATTGCCTTTTTATTTTTTCACTCTTCTTTATCACATTTTATTGATGAAACTGAGATTACTAGATTGAAAACAAAGACGAAAACCTCAAAAAAGAGTTTTCCGTTTACTTGTAATTTTGAAAAGTGAAAACTAAAAATTAAGAACCGAAAACATAAAAAACAAGGGATCTGAATGCGTTTTCCAGAACCCCTTTTTTTCAACGAAAATTCACGCCAAGACGAGGTCAACTAAACGGAATTTTGGCCCCCCGATTATTTGATTAGATTCCAGCATATAATTCCCTTTCCTAACAAGAAATCTTGATTCATGTATCAGCTAGAAAAGCTAGAACAGGAAACAGTTAAATGGTGTAGGGAGATCATAAGAAACAGCCCAACTGCCATTCGAGTACTAAAATCGTCCTTAAATGCAGTAGATGACGGGCACGCTGGGCTCCAGGCACGTATTCTCAGTTTTACGTTTTTGTTTAGATTCATTTGTTTCTCCTGTTTACGTAGATCGTTCATGTGATATTCGTTCAGGAACTAGGAGGAAATGCCACTCTCATTTTCTATGGAACCGAAGAAGGTAACGAAGGAAAGACGGCCTACGTAGAACGTAGGCCTCCAAACTTTTCAAAGTTCCCTCGACGACCTTAGATTCTTTGAAATTTTGTTGTAGATTCATTGTTTATTACTTGCACAAAATTGTGCTCGGGAAAAAAGAGACAGAGCAAATGCTTTCAATAAAATTTTGGCGATGTGTTCTTCAGTTGTTAATAAATCATTGTGTTTCGTGGTTTATTAAGAACCCGAACCCCTTTTGGTCTGTATTATGTTCCGCTTTGAAATTCATAGCAACCAATGAAGATTGTTGGTTTATGACTCTTTCTTGAGTTGCATTTCACTTTGCCGTAAGTGTTGCGAATTTAGGTTAGAATCATGAACTTAGAGGGTGTTCGGTTCACCGTTCACATATTTTTGTCACTGAGATATCCATTTTGCAGCAGTTATCTGGTTACGGCATGACATCTTGTGTACACTTCTAGTTTATGCCAAACTCCCTAAACTCACTTAATATAAATAGAATTGAAGACACAATAATTAAAGATTAAATATTTGGCCTTTTAGATCATGAAACTTGAAAATACAATCACATTATAATTGTTGTATTTCTCTTTGTCTAATTTTAACTTCAACTTAAATCTCCATCATTGTTAGAGAAACGAGAGAATTGAATTTTAAGCTATATATTGATACAACTTGAGAATTCATAATGAATTGATACACATAATTCAAATCTCCTAACTAATAATTTGTCTTTATTTCCTTTATCTCGATTAACTCTACCAAACACAACCTCACAATCCCCTAAACCGTTCAAGCATGTGCACAATGATTCTTGAAGGTATAAAATTGGCACACAATACACTAAAAACAACAAAA
Source organism: Centrapalus pauciflorus (assembly GCA_020465985.1). NCBI lineage: Eukaryota > Viridiplantae > Streptophyta > Magnoliopsida > Asterales > Asteraceae > Centrapalus > Centrapalus pauciflorus. Next base: position 78,439 of record JAANYP010000804.1, on the reverse strand, counting down.
CTTGTCTAATTATGTTTTAATCATGAAACTAATTGTAGTATTCAATTGGATCAACTAATCCACAAAATCCAAGTTCAACAAAGCTCGTTTGAAAGAAGACTGGCGTGACCACACAAATATCGTCATTTATCTGTTTATTTCCATTAACCAAGATCTAAATATCGCGATCTTTCGGGCTTCCACTTTTCGATGATGAAAATTAAACATGAGCAAAATTGGGAGGAAAATGGAGAAATTCTCACTAAAAAAAAACAATCAAGAGTGTTACAAAGTTACCATTGTTTCAAATTATACATACATTTTTTTTATCCTTTTGTTACATGCAAAAAATAAACACATTCATACTTTATATGTATAATCACATGATCCAATTTCAAAAGTAAAATTGAAGGTACCTCCCATCAATCATATGCTTTCATGTACCCTTCTTTTGCTTTTGCTGCTGCATCCCATCCTAATCATCGACTAATCGTATCGCAAAATCTTGTTCATCGTAAGCCACACAGACATCATAAAAGAACGACGATTTACCACTCAAGGCTTCCAAGGAGCCGGTGGCGGTGGTGGAGTTGGAAACATAGGCGGGACGGCTGAAAAGATTGTGTTCTTGTCAATCTTGTTCGTTTTACCACCCGAGAGAGCCACTAGAGCTGCAACTAAACCGGCGTTTCCAGCAAGAGTTGGTTCTGTGTAATTGTAGTTCATACGCACATCGTGGAAACCATCGTGCCTGTCGGGTCCAGCGACCATAGCACCGACGATAGTGTTTGGATTTGCTCTTTTAGCATCCCTAAATTTAATTCCACCTGTACAGCTATACTTGACTCGGTTCTTGGGAATGGACGCACCCCTGTGGTGGACTTGCTTCGGATAGTGGTTCCCGAAACCCACAACGTAACTCATCTTTCTTGGATTCTTGCCGAGAATATAGTCGATCTGTGAGATTGCAAAGAAAGGTAACATACTTTATGCTGATTTCCATTTTAGGTAACGTACTTTTTTTTTAAACATATATGATGCATGTACTTAAGTTTTCTTATATATATAGTACACGTAATTTAGTATTCTGTTTCTTAATGGTACATTTCTACATAGAGCTCGGTTAAAAATTGGGCTCTATTCTCGTGAAAAATCAGGCTCTAGGTAGAAATGTATCATATTGGAAAGAAAACTAAAGTACATTTTAAAAAGTACGTTGATATTGTATGACATTAACCCTTTCAAAAATGGTAAAAGATTATATTTTTGTCACTAAAAGGATTAAAGTGTCACTAAAATATCAGTAAAAATGTAAAAACTATCAGTATTGTATTTTAATTTCTATTTCAGGTAATATACTTTTAAAAACTGTCAAAAACATATCAAAAAGGTAAAAGATTATATTTTTGGTCATTAAAAGGATTAAAGTGTCACGAAAATATCAGTAAAAATGTAAAAAAATATCACTGATGTACTTTAATAGTTCGTCGATCACACCAATATACTTACACAGTCATTAAACTATTAAGCGGATTTAATCCCTTTTTGTTTAGTTTTGATGTAAATGCAGGTAAACGTAAATGGACTACGATACTAAGCATACCTGAGTCTCGGCAAACTTGCGTAGCACGTCGGTTGAGTAGAAGTTAGGCCCGCAATACCACCCTGGGGTGTCTGCAGCATCAAGATAGTCACTAAAAAGTGTAGCTAAGAATGCCGCGTTTACAACATACTGAAGAGGCTGCGGTCGCCCGTGGTTTAATTGGATCAACCCACCTGCAACCGAACACAATCAGAAAAACAGGATTCAGTTAACTTATTTTTAGTTGAGTCAATTACTAAAAATAGCAACAACCTTTTGTTTTTTTACTGTTTACACTTTGTAGCAACATTAGTTATTTTTATCATTAGTTGTATCAACTTATGTATTTTTTTATTAAAAATTGAATCGATTTTTATATTTTGTATCATATAATATTTTTTGCTATAAATGGTAACAATATATAAAAGTTTGATGCTACTAATGATAAAAAATAAATAATGTTGCTATATAAACGGTAAAAAAACAAAAAAGTTATTACTATTTTTATCGATTAGTTCCTTTTTAGTTAACTTATGTGAATATGGGGAGCTTGGGGCACATTTGAAATGGTTTTTAACACGCTTTATATACCTTTTGTTCGGTTAAAACTTGAAAAATACGGAAGGTACGAGCACATGACTATGCTCGTCTGGTTGTGAAACGTTTGCAATGTTTCCTCGTATGGATAACCGGGGCTCAAAAACAACCTCAATCGAGTCAATAGCACCTAAAGAAACATAACAAAATGCATTATAAATAAGCAATTAACCGATTCAAATACGAAGTTTCATTCAACATTTCAACGCCACTTACTTGAGCTCCGGTAAGTTTGTTATCCCAGCTAAGAACACCATAATCAGGCCCGCCCCAGAAAGCACCGGCATGCTTAGCGAGTTTCGGGTGACTAGCAAGGTAAAGATACGACTGATTGCCTGTTGCGTAATACATCCATGTTCCACCCCACACAAACTCGTCCCAATACATACTCGAATTGTAGAAAGTTGCAGCATCAGCTCCACCAGCACTGTAACTCCCTCGCTGATCCCGAGCGAATTTCCAAAGCGTTGCAGCACCATGAACAAGCTTTTTCGAGTACGCCTTGTTGTCCTTGAAAACAATCGATGCAGAAGCTAAAGCAGCCGCCATTTCCGCAGCAAGATCAGAGCAGCTAGAACACTCGGTCACTGGCCGAGGGTAGTCGATGTCTTCAGGTCTCATCCAACAACTATGATCATTAGGATCGCTTGTCCCTCCCGACGTATCACCCTTCCCAACCTATAACATAAAACCCGTAAAACAAGTTAAACTTCTAACCGTAGGGTTAAATGCTAAAAATAGCAACCTACTTTGTTAAAATTCATGATTATAAGCAATTTACTTTCCATGTTTTTACGGTTATAGCAACCAGCCGGTTACTTAGTCATTTAAACTAAGTAAAAGTAGATTGTTAGTTTGTTATATATCGTGAAAAACATAAAATAGAATGCTATAATTAATAAAAATTTAAAATAGGTTGCTATAATTGTGAATTTTAGCAAAACAGGTTGCTATTTGCCTAATTCTCACGATTAACCCTAATAACTAACACATTCTAAAACGAGATTACGGTTCAAGATTCAAGATTCGAGATTCAAACTCACCTGAGCTACTATTTGGTTAATGGTATCAGCAGAAGAATTGAAAGTCTTCAAAAAGTAATCAGTGCCCCATTTAATGATCTCTTTAACATGGTTGAGTTCACCGGCAGCTTCATATTTAGCGCTGTATTCGATCACGCTCCAACTCAACATAGTCATGGCAAAAGCTTTCGGGAAATGGAACTTTATCGCATCCCCTGCATCATAATACCCGCCCACGAGATCTTTCAAGACCGCCCCGGATTTATCCGCCTTTCCATCGTTTAAACACGAATTACCCCTCCACGAAACATTATTATGCCTAGGAAGTTTTCCAGCTGCATTTATCAAACACAAAACAAGAAGATCCAATTATACATTATCCGTGTGAAAGAAACTTATTCGACAATAAAGATTCGATCTTTTTAGTATCTTTTACGAATCTAATGCATTCAGATTATACCCTTTGTAGCATTTGATACAGATTTCAGGAATTCAGAATTTCAGATCATATTCTAAAAGAGAAAATGAGACCATTAGACTTTAAAAGTCAATGTGTGATTAAATGGTAATATTGTCAAAATTCAATCATAAATTAGCAAAATTTGATCTTTTTAGCATCTTTTACAAATCTAATGCATTTAGAGTACACCATTTGTAGCATTTGATACAGATTAAGGATTTCATCACTTTCTCAAAGTGAACAAACAATGAAGATGAGACCCTTTGACTTTAAAAGTCAAAGTGTAAGCTAGAAATGGTAAAACTCATCAAAATTCAGTCATAAAGTAGAATAAATTTATCCACCGACACTTTGATCTTTATTTAAAGATCCACTCAACCAACCCATAGAAAATCATTAATATATGTACAAATAATTAATAAATATAATAAATAATTATCTTTATTTGGAATCTAAACAATATTTTATTGGATCATTGTGTGATAGTAATAAACTAATAATAATAAGGTTAATTGCGATAAATTTAATATAGCAAGTTGCCTACTTTTAATTTTAATATCAATAACAATTTTGCTTTTTATTTTTCTAATTTATCAAATTCAAAAAAATGTTATAAAATTAGTCATTTCCGTCCAAAAACATATAATAGGCGTATCATTCATAAAAAAATAGCAGTCAGTTTTAGCAAAGTATGTTCCTATTTCTCGCAACTAACCATTATAAACATTAATTCCAAGAAATAACAACCTACTTTAATAAACTAATCATGGATCTAGTACACCGACTTAAGAGATAGAAGATTAAAATCAATTAATGAACCAAATTCAAAATCTAAACCAAATTCAAAATCTAAGTAAAAATACGATTCACATTCAACTTGATATAAAGAATTTCGAATGTAGATCAATAATTCAATATAGTGGTAAAATTTTAGGTTGCTATAACAATAAACTTTAGCAAAGTATATTGCTATTTCTTGCAAGTAACCCTTTATAAACATTAATTATTTAATTCCAATAAATTAACAACCTACTTTAATAAAGATACAACCCAATCATGGATCATACATACTACATAGTACACAGACTCAAGAGATCAAAGATTAAGACAAATTTAATGAACCAAATTCAAAATCTGAGTAAATTAAGATTCAAATTCAACTTACATTTTTGGGCATTGAAGAACATGAGAGCTTTTTGAAGAGCAATTGTATAATTATCAGGAGGAGGTGGATGTTTATGATGCCTAGGCACAGTTTTAACAATCAAAGTAACAAATCCAGCAATAAAACCAGCGGCTAGGATCAATCCAACCGTCCAAACAAAGATCTTACGGCTGACAATTATACAACCCAGATCTACATACTTCTTCTTCTTCTGTTCTCCAGGACCCAATAACCAACTCTGTTGCGTCTCATCTAACGGCCGTGACAACGCCGCTCTATCAAAATCGTTCAAGTTCCGGCTCCGGTCATCGTCCGTCGCCGAATCGGCGTTGTTTATCTCCAACGGCCCACCCCACGGATCTCTTCCGTACATGTTTATAAAACAAACCCAACTTCAATCCAATCCGATTTCTATTTCGATTTCAATTGATTACAAGAATCAAAACCCAGGTGGAATTAAGATATTTGAAATGTGAATTGATCTGGGTATTGGTTGAAATGGTTGAAATCAGTGAAGATTGAGAGAAATGGGAGAAGAGTGTGGGGTTTTTGATGAAGAATGGGGGATTTGGTGGGTTGTTTTGTGTGATTTATTAATTGAAATTTGATGATAAATAAAATTAAATGATTGTGTTGATGAAGAAAGATATAGAAAATTGGGTGGCAAGAGACTGTCGAGAGTCCAATAAGCGACAAAGACAGTCTGTCTAACGCTATTTTGCTGTTTTGCAATTGGGAAGTAAAGTTTTCAACAATGGTGGATTACTGGATTGGTGGTGACATTTTAATCTTAATGTAAGTGAAGGTTTGGTACCCTGTAGTATTCAGGAATTGTTCAAATGGTCCCTGAACAATAGCAATATTTGTGTTCACAAGATTTGTAAGTTGTGACGTACTAATTTAGAGGGTGTTTGGTTTTACGTTATGAATAGGAATGGCAACGCGGCAGGTTCGGGCTGGGAAATGAAAATCTTGTCCCCGTTTAAAAAAACCACGGGTATTAAACGCGGATCCTCATTGGATACGCGCGGGAAACCCGCAAAGAATCGGGGAAACCCATTTATAAATCAATAATATGAAATTTAACGACATTGTTCATAATTTAAATTTAAAACGTTAATGTGTTTAAAATTACAATACTAATATTAAATTAAATTTGTATCTCTATCAAATGATAACGAAAAAACATTCTTTTAATAATTATATATAAATAAATAAGTTCTTTTAAATTATACATAATCATTTATATGCATAATATATAAAATAGATAAAAATATGTATCTTTTATATATAATATATATACAATATAAATAGTATGTTGTTATTAAAATAGTAATCGGAGTATTCGGGTATTTAAACGGGTTATGTAACCGGGTATACGGGACGGGTATTATCAATATCATACCCGCCTCATCCCCCGTTTAACTTAATCAGGTTCGAGGAAATCCGCCCCGATTAGATCGGTTTTCGGTTTTCCCCGTCGGGGTTTTTTTTGTCATCCCTAGTTATGAACGAGATTATTAACTTATTACGTTACAATAAAATAAATAATTGGTTAAAAGTGTCTGGATTGCATACATTAATAAGTGATTATTTGCTTATATATATAGTTAATATTGCCACTTTTTTTCATAAGTAAAAAATGTAGCTTATTTGCTTGATAAGTGATTATTTGGTCATTTTATAAGTTAAAATGTAAATCCAAACACTTTAAAAACTGTCTATTTGGTAATTATGATAGCAAACAGCAGAAGTTAAACCAAACACTACATTTCCGGCAGTACTTTTTGTTAGAACAGTTATCTGATTATTAGTTTTCAAAACGCTACAATACTTTTTCAAACGCAAATTCAAACACGCTTTTTATCATTTTAATATGAATATTTTGTTAAATTTTGTTTTAATTAATAATGTTAATTTTACAAAGAGACATAAATCTTTATCATTTTTATAATTAAGTATTGGTTTTATTGGTGGCGTTTTACGTGCACATCAAATAGCCGGTCAAAATGGGTTGTATTATACATACACACACTATTATTAATTTTTGGGGTATATCCTTGTAAACCTCCATTATTACGTATATATCCTTACAAAATCCCTTATTACATATATATTCTTACAAACCTTTAAAACTCACTAATATATCCAAATATCTAGTTTATAATTATTAAATCATTTTAAAAATATTAAAAACTATTTTTGTAATTAATTTAACTAAATTTCCCTAAATACCCTTCACTTTGAAATGGAAACAAAATCAAATTTACTTTTGCAGAGGAATTGCGAAAGTCTGCTTCTTTCACCTTCTTCATCGCTCAACACTTCAACAGCTTCCCCCATGACATTCGTTCACACCTTCGTTCATCGCCTCCGACACCACACTCGGTTTTTTAGTTTGTTACCAGTGGTTGACGTTTGTACTACCGAGCGTGGAGTCGTTGATTTTGCGAAGCTGTAAAGCGATGAACGAAAGTCATGGAGGACCCATCGGCAATAGACAATGACGGTGAAGATGAACGAAAATCACATACTAAAAAACCGAGTGTGGAGTCGGAGGCGATGAACAAAGGTGTGAACGAATGTCATGGAGGAAGTCGTTGAAGTGTTGAACAATGAAGAAGGTGAAGGAAGCAGCAGACTTTTGCAATTCCTCTGCAAAAGCAAATTTGATTTTGTTTTCATTTCAAAGTGAAGGGTATTTAGGGAAATTTAGTTAAACTAATTACAAAATTAGTTTTTAATATTTTTTAAATGATTTAATAATTATAAATTAGATATTTGGATATATTAGTAAGTTTTAAAGGTTTGTAATGATATATATGTAATAAGGAATTTTGTAAGGATATACATGTAATAATAGAGGTTTACAATGATATACATGAAATTTTCCCTAATTTTTATTAGTCATACATACATTCTTTCACATATTTTTCGTTAATGATGTAGGACCTACTCTTTATACTTAACCTCTTTCTCACAAAAAAGAGGGTATGTGATTAGTAGAATGGTGTGTACATTTAGAAACGGTCAAAAATATATGTTTTAAACAATCTTGGCAAACTAACTAATCTTCGATTGGGATCCCGAAACTCGATGTCAAACTAACTTGAAATTCCTCGAACTCGAGTCAACCCGGGATTAGAGGTGTTATTCGGGCGGGTTAAATGGGTATCGTGTTATTCGGTTCGGGTTATTCGGGTTTGAGGGTGTGGGTTCTTTGGCCGAACCCGAACAAAATAAGGGAACAGGTTAATCGGTTTTGGGTTTAAATGGGTATCAGGTTAATCAGTTTGGGTTAAACGGGTTATTCAGTTTTGATATAAAAAAAATGAAATACTTTACAAATTAGTTTAAATGGGTTAAATGGGTTGGGTAATTTGGGTACACGGGTTAAATAGTTTGACTATTAAAATTGCGTATGTAAATCTTTACATTATTACATATAAACAATTCTAATTCTAACTAAAATTGGGAAGTTAAAAGTAAAACGGGTTATTCGGGTACCCGAATAAACATAAATCCTACCCGATACCCGAACTGAAATTGTTATTCGGTTACCATTTAACCTGATTAACAAAACGAAAATCGAATAACCCGACCCAAATAACCCGTTTAAGATTCGGTTCGGGTGGGTTATTCGGGTTCGGTTATTTTGCACACCCCTACCCAGGATGGGGATGGCTAACACTTTAAGCTTCGACTCTGATCCACACACACACACATATATATATATATATATATATATATATATATATATATATATATATATATATATATATATATATATATATATATATATGCTCAGGTTCTATAAGAAACCGTATGCATCGGGATATATGAATTTCACATACATTCACACTTTCTGTGTCCTTAAAAATTATGTGAATGCTCAATGCATATTTATGTGAATGGTCATCCATGTGAATGGTCATTTCACACCATGTGAGAAATGACCATTCACATGATCTTTTTTTTACCATTAACAAGATTTATGATGTTGCTTCTTTTGAAAAAATGTCTTATAATGTTGTCTTATACATGTTTATTCAAAAAAAATATATGTGAATGATCATTCACATTTAGGTACGCTGGAATCTTATAGGTATGCTGATGAACCTGATTATATATATATATATATATATATATATATATATATATATATATATATATATATAAATTTTTGGTACTAAAAACTCAGAGGATGGTGATCCTCAATACCCAATGAGACTAGTGATTGGAAAGAAAATTCGTTTCCTGACTAGGATGGAAAAAAGGGTTCCCGATCATCCTTGTCCTCTTGTCATAACTGACATTAAATAAGACAAAATTTGTTTAAACAATTAAACGGTTGAATTTTTTTTTTTTAAGAATTTAATCGTGAAAATAATAAAATTAAAGAAAGAAATATTGTATGGGTTTTTCTAATAATGACCCAGACTAATAATGAAAAAATTAAATGAATTTATGTTAAAAATATTATTTTCACTAATTTTTAAAGGGGAAATTGCGCAAAAAACCTCTAAGTTGGACCATTTATGCGATTAAAACCCCAAACCATTTCTCATTGCACAAAAAACTCGAACTGGTTAAAACTTTGTAAATTTGGGCTTTTTTCAAAAAATCTAACTTGCAACCGGTTTAGCCGGTTGCAACTTGATGACATGTAAAACTTTTAAATAGCTTTTTGAGTAAAAAACCTCCAATTTGATTAGTTTTTTCAATTAAAACCCCAATTCATTTTTAATTTGATAAAAAACCTCCAACCACCAAAAATAATTAAAATTGAGTCTTCACTGATTGAATTTTGATAACATGGATATTAAACTTTTATTTATCAAACAAAGAATTCGTTTCCCAATAATCCTCCATCCTCTAGACTAGCGAACCCCACTGCTCTGACTGATCATATTCAGATGCTAAAAAGGAATATAAATAAATGAAATTGAACATAAAGTTGAACCTAAAAATGCAACTCGTGAACACAAAATGAAATCGATTCCATCGGCACAATTAAAGTTAAAATTTAAAATTAAACGGTAAAAGTTAATCGAACATACATACATAAAATAAACAACACGGAACATAAAGAGGAGATAGAGTAATCGGAGTTGCCGGATGTAGAGAAAAAGAAAAAAGGTAAATATTATTGTTTAGATGTGAGAAATATATAGTTAAGGGTTTTAATCGAAAAAGTCACCAATTTCGAGGTTTTTATGGAAAAATTCAGTTTAAGAATTAAACATGTAGTGCCACGTAGGCGCCACGTAAGTCGGGTTTGCCATGTGGACGCCACGTGTGTGCCATGTAAGCATAGCAACCTATTATAACTGGTCAAGTCCTAATTTCAAAAGATTTTACCGGTTAGAGGTTTTTTGTGCAACAAAAAATGGTTAGGGGTTTTAATCACAAAAATGGTCCAACTTTAAGGTTTTTTACACAATTATCCCATTTTTAAATGTAATTAAATAATAAATTATTTTGTAAAACAGCAAACATGAAAGCTATTTATTACTTCTAATGTTAAATTGATGTTACATGTTCTCGTCTCAATTTAAATGTCCGCATTTTGAATTTAAGCTGTCCAAAATAAATGTCCATTTACAAAATGTATATTCACACGTAACGGTCGGATCAAATAATATGAAAACCATTTATCAAGTATCATGGTAAAAACTATCTCCATTGAAAGATCATGAAATTTACCTCATGAGGATTGAAAATCTATGCTATAATAGAATATAGAAGACCAAATTCAAAAATTAAATATAGTAGTGTCATACATGAATATCCTTTGTGTTCAAATGAACCCAGGAATCAATATAAATTTCATCAAGAACCTATAAAAGTAAACTTTTTTAACTAAAAATGGCTACAGGACGGATTCGGGGCGGGGATGAGTTATTTGTCCTGCTTAAAAAAATCAAGGGGTTTTAACGGGGATCCTTGTTGGGTAGACGGGAAAAACCGGCCACGATGATTCAGAGAATCTATTTATAACAAACGTTTAATTAAACGGTGAAATTTTATTTCGAGATCACTGTTAAACCTAAATGAATATATTTTATAGTGATTCAAACTATAAACGAATACAAAAACGAATAAAATAATAAATAAAACAATTATAAACTTGATTAACAATTATGCACATATATACAAACAAATAAAATACTTATTATTATATGATACAAATATAATAATAATATACTATATAATCTAAAATATAAATGAAATACTTACTATTATGTAATAAGTAAGCGGATATTTAATCAAGGTTTTAATCGGGTAACCGGGACGAGTATCATAAATTTTCACTCCCATTTAAAATAAACGGGGTCAGGAAAAACCCGTGCCATTTTGATTGTTTTCGGTTTTCTTCATCAGGTTTTGTTTTTTTCCCGGTCCCTATTTTTAACATGTAATCAGCATGAATAATTGTATATAGATAAATATCTTTCTACTAAGTTCATATAGTTTCAATTTTTAAAGTTATTTATAATATCATGTATATAATTTCCAGATATATGTTATTTTTGTAGTATGACATACTATATTTCCAATATGTCATTGACATAACCAATCATTATATCTATGAGTCGATGGACCAATGGTAAGATCATATTTTAATATCCATTGTGTTGAGGAAATTCTAGGGGATGCAATAATAATCAAGAACCTGGATAAACATTCGTGTTTTGTATAATCTCGCTTTCCGTTATAAGTATTTTGACCCTATAAACAACTTAGGGTTGCATGAAATCGTATCCAGAATAATACGAGATCAATAACACTTCATAATTAGGCTATGTTCAAAAGCAACACTTTGAGAATTCACATATGTTGTATATTTTTTCTCCTTTTAAAATTGAAACCAATCATACGTTATTTGTAACATATTAATCCATAACCGTCCAAATTAATGGACCATTAATCTTGATGTTAAATGGGTCATAATTATTGCTGTATATTTTTTCTCCTTTTTGTTTTACTGGTTGTGTTTTGCTGGCTCATCCGCTAGCCGGTTAAAAATATAACTTTTAAATAGAACAAAATTAATGTAGAGACTTAACAATATTTTTTTTATAAAAAATTAGTAATGAAAATAAGAAAAGTTTACAGGATGGTTTAAATATCACCCGTAATAAGAAAGTCTCACTGAATTGTGAGAAGAAATAACCTTTCACCCTAAGGCTAAAAAAATTGAATTATTTCTTTCATCATAAGTGTAAAAACCTAAATAACATGGACTATATTAGATTTTGATGCATAGTTGAAGGACTATTTTTGTAACTTAAAAATAACTTTTTTTTTGTGTGATGAGTCATGTGGCAGGTACAAGTGATTGCTTCGTCTCACCCATTTTTGCTTCGAGTGCACTACATTGCATTCTTTGTGTACCAAATGCTTATAAACAATTTTTTTTTAATTAGCATAAAATCAGTAGTCAAAATCTACTTTTAAATCTATATATTTGTTTATCATGAGACTCAAACATCTGATACCATTGGGTTAGAAACCCTTTGGTAAATGATCGTAAACACGTTGCTTCACATTCTTTTTTTTTTATCCTTTCCAAATAGGGTAATGACGTAATGTCAAAAATCCATGTGAAGTGACATAAATTGCTTTGGTTACTTTAAAACTTTTCTGTTATTTTTATCATTTTGTAGCGTAAAAGTATTAAAAAAGTAGAAAAAATAAATTCATTGAAACTGGTAACAAAAATTATGGGTAAATTTTGTTGGTGCCCATTTAATTGGGTAAAACCTAACACCACGGTCTCAAAAATAAGTAGTTTTGTGATTATACCAATCATTGAAAGATATATCTATCTATATATATTATAATAAATGAGAACAATCATTGACACATGTCATCATTCTAATACATGACTTTTTCATTTTCCCGCTCTTTTTCCAAAAATAAAAATTAGTATTAATTTAAGTAACAGCATAATTGATTTAATTTAAACATTATAATTTTTGTTTCCTAAACTATTAAAACTACAATTAATACTCATTAAAAGTTTTCAAAATTAACAAGCTAAAATAAAAAATTTTAAAAAATAATAAAATAATAAACTTCATGTTTAAATGTCTCAAATAATAAATAATCTAAAAAAAAACCATTAACTCAATGATTTTGCATGTATTTTATCTTTTTTTTTTGTTTTTATTTTTGTTGTATCTTAATTTTCTAAAAAAGATTTAAGATTCTTAAGGGATCCCACCTTTTTATAAATATTTAATTTATAACAAAGTTTTTATATCAATCCATGTAAAACATGGGTATTAACCTAGTTGAGTAATAAGTAAAGATAACCCACTAAACCGATCTCTGAAGTTTTCACCAACTAGTTTCACGACCAACATATGGAGGTAAATCAAGTATCTCCACTTTAAATTCTCTCTCACCAACCGCTATGATACAATCACGAGGACAATTATAAGTATATCACTTGTGTCATCGTTAACATTAAATTAGAAAATCATATCAAATATAAATGTAAACTTATTAAAAGGGATTTTTGTCTAAATACCCCAAGTTGGATTAGTTTTACAATTAAAACTCTCATTTTGTTACACACACAAAAAAAAAAACAACAACCGCCTAAAACTTATCAAAATAATGATTTTTCTTGAAAAAGTGATCTGCAACCGGTTGCATTTTGCTCTGCGCACCACCTCCTCCAGCCATCACATTCTCTGGTAACCCTATCAAGAACTAAACGATTTCGGATGAAAAATCAAAACAAAGCGACAATCTAAACCTAATAGATCGATTCCAAAGCCTAAATCAATAATCCGAGGATAAACGAATCAACAATAACCGAGAGGCTTCGAATATGAGGATGATTTGAGAAGTTTCGACAAAATCCTTCTTTCTCCGGCGAAATCCTATCCTAACCAAATCGATTTCAAACTGTTGACGAAGAGCCGAAAACTCAATAATAGATCTAAACTAAATATGGATATCAATCGAAATGAGAACAAATCAAAACCATGAAAACCCTAAAACGATATATTGATCTGAAACCTTAAAACAAAGCCATCGGTTGACACCTGAAGCGATAAAACGTGATGAAACTTCAAACCCTGATGAAACCTTAACCTTTCAACGAACGAAACTTCGTTGAGCTTTAATAAGACAACCTTCGATAAGATCGAAGCTTAATCAGATGTTGACGTGTCATCATCGGAGGTGCAAGTGCATCTAACCCTGAATGAGAAACCAAATCGAAGCTTCAAGGGTCGACAGAAGCTTTATTGGAGGTGGATGAATCACCGTTAAGTACATATAACCATACACGGGAAACCAAATCGAAGCTTCAAGGTCGACAGAAGGTTCATCGGAGGTGGAGGTGGAGGTGGATATGTCACCATCGGAAATGAAGGTATGTGATTGCAATGGGTAAGTAGTTAACATACTGGTTTTGTGATATTTGTAAATTTTTGTGGTAACAAAAATGCTTAAGGGTTTTAACCATAAAATACTTCAACTTGAGAGTTATATATGTAAAAATCTCTTATTAAACATGATTAATTATTGGCTATTTCTTCATGCACCACCTCTAATTTCTCATACACCACCTTTATGCATTTGACCTATAAATATTTATCTTATGATTAGACAAAAGTGTGTAAACAAATAAACTATAATGATGAGTTATGAAAAAAGGTATATTTTAGGTCAATTATAGGTAGTAGATGTGGTATATGAAGTAACACCCTTAATTATTTTATTTTAAGATTATAAAAGGATCGGAAAAATAAGTATAAATAAAGTAGGAGAAAAACCAGGAAACGACCCGGCTGTCATGGCCCATTTATACGACTTTTATATGCATAGCGTCTGGACCGACACATTCCCACCGACACCCCATGGTCATAATATCACATGCCTAAAAAAAAACACAAAAAAAAAAATTTATTATAAAAATAATTTAAAAAAATGATAAACCCAAATCCAACGGTCTCTTGGTGTAATAAAAAACAAAAAAGTTTTTATTTGTTTGGTGGTAAAATATATTTATTTTTACTTTAATTGTTTTTAAAGTCACGATACACATAAATAATGCATTCAACGTTTGATATATATATATATATATATAGATTGAGTTTCAATTGAGAACTTTTATGCATCGGGGCACCTCGAGGCACTTTTGTGCATCGGATAATCCACCAAGGATGCACAAAGGGCATTTAGGGAAAACTAAAGACATGATAATTGATTTATTTCTAAAAATCATTAAATGATAATTAGGAGTTACATTTTGAATTAAAATCTCATATTAACTACATTCCTCATTTTCCTACTCATTTCTCTCTCTCTCTCTCTCTCTCTCTCTCTCTCTAATCGTGTTCTTCATGATTTTTCTTAGTGATGATGATTTGAAGACGAAGATTAACGATGAACAACGATGATGATGAACATGAACAAGAGAGGTAACCTATGATAATTATGAAGAACATGATGCATAGATGGATGATTAACGATGAATAATGATAATGCATAGATGGATGATGAACAATGACAATGCATAGATGGATGATGAACGATGAACAACGGAAAATGATGATGCATAAATGGATGATGAACAATGACGATGCATTGATGAATGATGAACAAGTTGAACATGATGCATAGCTGAATAAAGAATATGAACGACAAACATGATGCATAAAAGAATGATGAACAAGTTGAACACGATGCATAAATGAATTTGTGTATTTTTTGTTAAATGCGTTTTTTTAACAGAATGCATAGATAAACACGATTAACGATGAAATGCATCGATCTCCATCATCTTTTTTGAATTTGTGTATTTTTTTTAAATTTGGAAATGTATCAATTGAAGTTATTTAGCATTTATTATTTGATTATTTGTTGAAATATTAAATTTAATGAGGTATGCACATTCCCCAAAATGCCATTCTTTCTTTGTTTCTATAATGCACAAGATGCATAAAATTGTCCAACTATTTACCCTTTTGCCATTAATCTAATCCATACAATTTTTTGATCTAATGGATGATATTGGTACTTTTGTACCTCGATGCATAAAAGTGCTCAATTGAACCTCCCTCTCTCTCTCTCTATATATATATATATATATATATATATATATATATATATATATATATATATATATATATATATATGTATATATATATATATATATATACACACACATACTAGTTTATTACCTGCGTATTACGCAAATATTTTTATTATGTGTAAAATATAATGAATTAAAAGTAACTGTATAAATATTATTTTTTAAACAAAAAGTATATAAGAATTATATTATTATTTATTATGACCTATTAATTTTATATATTTCTAAATATATATGAATAGTAATTTTCTTATATTTTTTTAAAACTTTTATTATATTATATTATAATAATTAATAAGTTAGTAGAGTATTAGATTTTATTTGATTTGAATTCAAAAGTAGGTTATATTACATTTGGTTAGATATAATTTAAATTTATTTAGTAATTTTAAAACCTATAAATGCCACGTGTCGATTTATGGTGATGACACGTGGCTTCACCTGAATTGAGTATAATTACTCTTTTAATAGTATATATATTATATATGTATATATATATATATATATATATGTATATATATATATATATATATGTATATATATATATATATATATATATATATATATATATATATATATATATATATATATATATATAATATATATATATTATATAATTATATGTATAATATATATATATATATATATATATATTATATATATATATATATATATATATATATATATATATATATATATATATATATATATATATATTCAGGTTCAAAAAGGTACCTCTCGAAATCAAGTGCACCCGAAGGTACCAATCTTAAAAAACTTTTTTTTTAAAATTTTTTCTCATAACTATGTTTAATTTAATGTTATACGCATGATATATGAATTTCACATACATTCACACTTTCTGTGTCCTTAAAAATTATGTGAATGCTCAATGCATATTTATGTGAATGGTGTGAATAATCATTTCACACAATGTGAATGGTGTGAATGACCATTCACATGATCTTTTTTTACCATTCACAAGATTTATGATGTTGCTTCTTTTGAAAAAAAGTTTTATAATGTTGTCTTATACATGTCTATTCAAAAAAAATATATGTGAATGATCATTCACATTAGGATACGCTGGGTACGCTGAAATCTTATAGGTACGCTGATGAACCTGATTGTGTATATATATATATATATATATATATATATATATATATATATA
This sequence comes from Centrapalus pauciflorus, assembly GCA_020465985.1. Lineage (NCBI taxonomy): Eukaryota > Viridiplantae > Streptophyta > Magnoliopsida > Asterales > Asteraceae > Centrapalus > Centrapalus pauciflorus. The sequence goes on along the minus strand of JAANYP010000804.1, from coordinate 61,341 downwards.
TATATATATATATATATATATATATATATATATATATATATAGATTTAGGTTCAAGTGAGTATCACCCATTATGCAGCGCACCAGAAGGTACCACCCTTAAAAGTAATTTTTTTGAAAATTTTTTTCATGAACATGTTTTAATTAACATTACACAGATTATATGAGAATTTCACGCAAATCCGAACACTCTAAGTGCATGAAAACACGCATCACATAAATGCATGTTCACATGTCTTCAAAATTATGTAAGTGTGTGTTCACATCATTTTTAAGGAGCTAGGAGATGTGAATGTATGTGAAATTTACATATGATCTTCAAAATATTAATTAAAACATGTTTATGAAAAAAAATTTCAAAAAAAGTTTTTTTAAAGGTGGTACCTTCTGGTGCGCTGTATAAGGGGTGGTACTCTCTCGAACCATATTCTATATATATATATATATATATATATATATATAGATGGGATCATTGCAGAACCTTAATTTAGTGTAGAACCGTAGAACCAATATCGTCCATAGATTAGATTAATCTAATGGTCTTGATTAAAACCATAAAGTTTGGAATTAGTGAAAAAAAGATTGGCATTAGTGATTTTTTAATTCTGGGTAAAAAAGGAATAGATTGGAAATAGCAAAAAGATTGGTATTAGTAAAATAAATATCCTTTTTCTTTAAATTAAAATAACATTAATATGATTAATTGTTAAATAAAAAAATTATACCATAAAAACGAGAATTTTATACTTTTTAAAACGAGACCGGTCATGATATATTTTTTTCGAAAAAATTTTACGTGTTTATTTTTCGTAAAAAAAAAATTACCCAGACCACCATGCAATGTAGCATGGCGGTATCATTCAATATCGAATGACCACTTGATATCGTATATTCAACGTCGATGCAACACTGCATGTACATTCAAAATTAATAGAACCAAAATAATGGTCAAAATTGGTAGTCAAAAGTTGGTTGATTTAATGAGAACAATAATGACATATTTTTTTCGAAAAATTTTTACGTGTTTATTTTTCGTAAAAAAAAAATCACCAGACCACTATGCAATATAGCATGACCGATATAATTCAATACGATGCAACACTGCATGTACATTCAAAATTAACAAAACTAAAATAATGGTCAAAATTAGTAGTCAAAAGTTGGTTGATTTAATGAGAACAGTAATGACATATTTTTTCGAAAAATTTTTACGTATTTATTTTTCTTAAAAAAAAATATCACCAGACCACCATGCAATGTAGCATGACCGATATAATTCAATGCGATGCAACACTACATGTACATTCAAAATTAACAAAACTAAAATAATGGTCAAAATTAGTAGTCAAAAGTTGGTTGATTTAATTAGAATAGTAATGATATATTTTTTTCAAAAAATTTTTACGTGTTTATTTTTCGTAAATTTTTTTTACCTAGACATCCATTCAATATATTTTATAGAGATCATTCAATGTCGAATTACAGTTTATATCACACATTCAACACTGCATGTACCTTCGATATTAAAAGAGTAAAAAATGGTCAAAGTGGGCAGTCAAACTTGGTAGACTACTATTAATTCAATGTTAATTGCATAATTACCATCTTATCCCTAGTGTTATATAATAATCTAATGGTTTAGATTGGTTCTATAGTTCTGCACTAAATTAAGGTTCTGCAATGATCCCAACCCTATATATATATATATATATATATATATATATATATATATATATATATATATATATATATATATATATTTAATAAAATAAATTTATTTTCAGGAATTAATTAAATTGAGATTTTATTTTGTATATAATATAATATTTATATATTTTATATTAAATTAATATTCATAGATTAAAAAATAATAAATTGTATTTATCTTATAATAATAAATTTTATTTATCTTTTCCAGTGAAATGTGAAGATACCACATGACATTTGATATTCTTATTATTATTATATATATATATATATATATATATATATATATATATATATATATATATATATATATATATATATATATTTGTCTTTGATTTTGACATGGCCAACAACTAAACATTTTTAAAAAAAAAATTTTAAGCATACGACTTACTCATCTCAATCATTTCTTTTGTATTTGATTTATGCATATGTTATCATCAAAAATCTTATTTTATAATATAACTTTTATAATTAAAAGTATAATTTATCAATTTGATGAAATTAAGTTTATATAAAAAAATCATGAGTTTGGTACTTAATGTTTATACTTTATATATACGTTTTCCAAGTTAAAATGGACCCAAAAAGACAGAGACAAAGACAATTAAACCTCTATTTTTCTTTGATTAAGTATATAACTTTTTTTATTCTTAATTATTTTAAGTCAGGTATAATCAACTAAGTTTGGATTTCTAGTTGTTGGATTTATAGAAGCTTTTATCGAATAATATTGCGCAATGAAATATTAAAGTTACTATAAATCGTCACAGGATCTGTCTATCAATAATTAATTATGCATAAACAATAAATTACATGTCCCTAACTTTAGGGGTAAGCAAAAGTTGAACCGGAAACCCAAAAAAACAAAAAAATTGAAACCGAGAAAACAGAATAAATGGTTTGGATTCGGATTCCATTTCAAAACCGAACCGGAAAAACAGAACCACATCGATTTTTGTAACTAATTTTATTAATATTTTATATATTTAATGAGTTATTTTAACTTTCGTTCTTGATGTTATGTCCTACAAAAGCTTCTTTTATGTATATTCATATAAATTCATTTTTCAACTTTATATATATATATGATATTTATTATGTTAAAATGCTAATTAATTAATATGGTTAATAGTTAACCTTATTTTAATTATATGTGATGTAGTGAATACTAATTAATTGGTATAAGTATTCTTATTATAGTTATACATGATGAAGTTATTAAAATATTAGTTCAAAGCCAAAGTTAGTATGTTTAATAAATTAAAGTATCAAACTAACTAAATTAATAATTAATATCATGTTCTAGTAAATGAAAGTATCAAACTAAGACACAAGTCGATTAAACGTAAATAATAATTTTTTAATGATTTATCAAATAGTGTTTAACTTTAGTAAAAAAAATCATAAGTTTAGTAAAGAAAAACTCAATTTTTGTAAAACAAATGTCAAAGATTTTTCATATTTAAAACCAAAAACCAAATCGTTTAAAAAAAACTACTAACCAAAAAACCACAGATGTGAACCGAAAAACCAACCAAATAGTTCCTTCATTTCAATCACCGATGTTTTCGGTTTAGGTTCGGTTTCGACCATAAACCGAATAGATACGCCCCATGTTCACCCCTACCCTACTTTTATGGACCAATAATACTTGAATGAAAAATCTTTTGTGTCCACCAATGATGATGTCTTTGAAGCGATGCTAGTTCTCGATCCATGCAAACTTTTCGATTCCAAAATCGAAGAATGTGAGAGAAAACACACTAGTGTGTGTGCTAGCCGAATTCTTCATCCATCCCTTATGGGGTTCGGCCTTAGTAAAAGATGAGGGATCATTAGGGTTTTGTTTGGTCTTATCGGCTTATCCAATAAACGTCTGTGATCTTATCCCTTATAATTATCTTCATACTTAAATAAAAAAGATAGTACTATTTATAATTATTTATAATTATAAATAGATGATAAATTTACTATCATCGTATGATAGTTATGTCCCTGTATAGTAGAATCATATATTACATTTAAGTCCCTTACAAACTTAGGTTTTATAAATTAGTTATCCTATAATTAATTTGACCATTTATAGTAATATTTAACATCATATACTTCTGTCGTCCAATTGCATTTCATTCGTTGCTGCTCATCAGTGTGACCACTGGTGTCTTATGACACCGACTACGATGGTTGGTATTGTCATCTGTACACACATATATCTCCACAAACTCCCACTTGGATTGTTAACTAAAATTAGGGACACACAATGGTCTTCATACTGATTAAATGAACAACTAACACTTTAAATGACTACCAAGTTGTTTGATTTATGTTAATAACTTCAAAATATAATTTACACAAATAGACATATAATTGTTAACTAGGGTTTAAGTTTATTTTAATGTTAATGTGACTGATAGCCTAATTTCTATAATCGTAACCAGATTATATTAGGTAAACATGGATTAACATGTGTTTCACAAATTAGTCTGTTACTAAAAATAAATAAGACATACGCCAATCTGGAATTATCTTTGGATTTATGTTAAAGAGGTTATTGCTATATGATCTTGAATTGGAAAGTGATTCTTATTCATTGTTAGATGTTTCATCTCATTACTTTTAGTTTACCTATTACATGTTTTGTTCATTTTAAACAAGTACAAGTGTACAACCACCACATTTTATTGTAATCAGTTTTGAGCACTCTGCATTATATATATATATATATATATATATATATATATATATATATATATATATATATATATATATATATATATATATATATATATATATATATTGATGTTCACACTAGATTCTAAGGCATTGAGGGATCAATCCAACTTATAACAATCAGAAAGTTATTTTCAGATAGATGCATTAGGCTTGTTTGTATAGTTTTAATGGACTCGACACACTAATCCTTAGTCTGTGGCGATTATGGGCTGACAATGAGTTTTTAGAAATCTCTTCTGTCAAAAAATATTCTATGTAACTTAAAAGCCAATTTGGATAATGAGCTTAAGATTTTTCCTTTATAAATAAAATCTCTTCTATCAAAAATTACTCTATGTAACTTTCGAGGAGCTTGAGATTTTGGTTAAATACAGTTAGTTTTTAACCCTCTTAATATTTATAAAATATTATGTCATTTAATACTAAAAACTACAACTATAACTATTTTATCAAACATATTTATAAAAAAAAAACTAAAATCTCCAACTCTTTTAAAAAATATAACTCTTAAAACCTCCAATTTAAAACTATAACTTTTTATAACAAGAGCAATTCATAATTCATCAAGTTGTAATATCTAGAGAGAATTTCTTATGACATGTCTAGATTTTATATTGTCCATAATCCAAAATTGGCATATAAATGATCCGATGCTCATCGTACTCTTTTGCTTAATTTGCATTAATTTTGCTTTTATTTACAAATAGCATTCAATCTATTCATACCAAATTCATCATATGAACAAAACCCAAATCTTAATCCATCAAAACAAATAAAACCTAATACTCAAATCCAAAAAAGTATAAACCCATTGACAAAAAGCAATATGCTTGTTATAAAAAGATGATAGTGTAGGATAAATACGTGATAGCGTAAGTTGTCTATTAAAAAGACAAATATGTTAGTTAGTAAGATGTTTAAATTGTCGGTGAATCAATGACAAATATGATTGATGAATATTGTTACTAGTTACACTATAAGAGATAAAAGATAAAGATATAAACATTTAATTCGGATTAACTTGTTAAATCCGATGAATATTTTTTTCTAAAGAGAACAACTTGACAACCAAAAATTGAAAAGACAGTTAATCCATTGCTATTTGGATTGGACTCGTCATCTGATAACCAATATTAAATTTGAAATTTACATCTGAAATTTGTAAACTTATCAGAAAAGATATGTGTATATAATAATAAAAAATATTTTGATTTGTAGTTTATTACTTATAACATAACATCATTATGAATAAATTACAAGTTTTATCTATGTTGTGAGTCCAATTGACAATTTCGCAAGCTTTAAGTCATTGGCATGGATGCCTTTAATTTTACGCCTTGAAGTCAAGGGCAATTTTGTCCTTATGTCATTTTCATCTTCATCTTCAACCTTAAAAATTCTTGTAAATTTTTATTTAATATTTTCTTCATATTTGTACATCCAATAACACATTCATAAGAAATTATTTATAAATCAAATAAAGGGTGATGATTTGGATTTTCTAAATTGATGATTTGGAGTTTCAAATCCATATAAAGTTGTATGTCGTGGTAGACAGTGGAAAATAGAGATAAGTATAGATCGGTTTTTGGCAAAAACCAAAATGAAACTTTGGTTTTTATATTCATGAAACCGTTCGGTATGGATTTTAAACGGTTCGATTTTCGGTCTTTCTTTGTTCATTGTTTTTAATTGCATGTATTTCTTTTCAAAAATAAAAAACTATATATATAAATTATGGAATAAACATACATATGGATACATAAAATCAAAATATGTAATACTTTACATATTATTTCACAAACAAGATTTAGACATTCACTACAAAAAACTGGGGTATCAGCGACAAAAATTTCCGCCGCTATTCTGTCGTTGATGTGTTTCAGCTACGGATTTACAACTGATTGATCTGTTGGTAAAACCCTTGTCGCTGATTTCAATTTAGTGACGGATCAATGACGGAATACAAATAGCGACAGATCAAAGACAGAATAGTGACGGCAAGACAACGACGGATCAGTAACGGACCAATCAACGGCGGTTCAACGACGGACCAATTAGTGACAGATCAACGTTGGGAAAATCAGCGATAGACATATTAGCGACGGATTAACAACAGACAAATCAATGACAAATTAACAATGGATAATCAGCGACAAATTTTTCCATCGCAAATCTGTCTCTAATTTCCCTTTACTGAATTTGTTTTACTGCTAATTTGCCTTCAACTCATTACTAAACTGTAATGATTTCTTATAATAATATTTCCAACTTTTTCCATATTATCAAGCAACTCTTCATCATAGAATATAAACTTACATTTCAAATGTCAAATTAATACACCCAAAGTTTTAGTCTATAAAACTACATAAAGTAATCCTAAATTACAGGTGAATCCATGTATCAGAACTAATAAACCAAAATCAATATTCAAATACAAGTAAAAGAAAGTACACTAAGGTGTCGTTTGGATTGCATGATTCTAAAATGATAGGATTTTAAAATGATTAGGGGGATGAGTGGATTATGAAAAGAACCTGTATGGAATATGAAATGCTAAATGAAGCTAAATCCTTTCTTTTTAGGTGGCGTTTGGTTTGTAGGATTTTAACAATTCATTTAGGATTTGGATTTAGAAATCCTCCTATGTCATGTTTGGATAAAAACTAAAAGCAAAGGATTTGGCTTCATTTAGGATTTCACATTCCACACTTCTCCTCATTTCACAATGCACTCACCCCCCTAATAATTTTAAAATCCTATCATTTTGAAATCCATCATTTTAAAATCATGCAATCCAAACAGCACCTTAGTTTTTACCCAAACATGGCATAGGAGGATTTCTAAATACAAATCCTAAATAAGTTGCTGAAATCCTTCAAACCAAACACCATCTAATAAAAGTTATTAATCTTCAATAACTAAGAATCTCAGTCCAAGTTGCATCTTCTTTACCCTACGTGTGTGTGTGTATATATATATATATATATATATATATAAAAGTTGAGTCCAAAGTAATAAATGATGAGTAATAAGTATGCATGTACAAAATTGTTATATAACTTATTTATTTTTGTTTTTACATAAATTAATTCATTTAATAAATAATATAAACCTCTAGGCTTATTGTATAACTTAAGTCATTTCATAATAATAATAATAAACAAATAAAAGTTGAGTTTTAACCATAATTAATTTTTTGTTTTTGAATAAATTTATCATTTCATGATAATACATACATCTAGATTTATCTTATAACTTAAGTCATTTTATAAATAAAGGTAATATATCTATATCTATATATATAATAAAGAATAATACAAATTGTCACATGACCATGTTTCATTAGAAAAGATAAATTAAATTAAATATATATTATTGTTTTTTCAAATAAATTAAATGAAAAGATAAATAGAATTCATTAATTCTAATATCTATAAACATCTATATATCTTATCTATATATATATATATATATATATATATATATATATAGGGTCAGGTTCTACGGGGCACCTGTATGCATTGTGCACTTTGGGAACCTGTATGCACCGTTAGATCTTGAATTTTAATGGTTCAGATTGTTGTGGCAAAATGGTAATTAACTTGAAAATGGGTGCACGGGTGCATAACTTCTCGCATGCAGAAGGGCAAAATCAGAAGATGCTTGAATTCAGAAAATATTCTATCCGAATCTAAACAAACATGATGCATCTTCATCCAATTTATTGGATTCGTCTTCAAACACGATGCATCTTCATCCAATTCAATTTCAAACATGATGCATTTCGACCATATTCATCCTCGTCTTTGTTCCATCATTATGCATCACCAGAATCGTGATGCATTTCGGCCATATTCATCCTCGTCTTTGTTCCATCATTATGCATCACCAAAATCGTGATGCATTTCGACATTTAAACGTGTTAATTTCGTGATGCATCTTTGAAATTTAAACGTGTTCATCAACGTCTTCAATGTGTTCATCATTGTCATGATGCATTGTTGTTGTTGTGCATCATGTTTGAAACAACCAATACCATATGCTCCAACTATTTCTTGGAAGCAATAACCACCAACATTAATAAAAAATCTTAGATTTCTTTGACTAGTCATAAGCATGATACGGAATCGTAGAATGAACTGTTTGTGAAAAAACTGATACTCAAAAACCATGATCAACAGACGCAAACATATTCTCCTCAACATCGATGCATTATTATGGTGCAGAGTTGCATACCGACTGTGGACATCGATGGTGGTGCTGGGTCTGACGGTAATAGTAGTGGTTGTCTTGTGAAAACTGGTTGAGAGAAAGAGAGATGGAGAGAGGCTAGCCATGAAAGAGAAAGGGAAAGAGAGAGAAAAGAGAATGGATTTATGGAAAGGTGGTTGATCATTTTATATAGTTTCCTAAATAAATGATAAATATTAAATTAAATCTTATAATTTAACAATATATTATTAAGCATTCCCAAAATGCTCTTAATGCTCCCTTTGTAAACAAGCAATGCATTTTTGGTTCCCATTTGGTTCCCGATGCATATGGTGCCCCATAGAACCTCAATCTATATATATATATATATATATATATATATATATATATATATATATATATATATATATATATATATATATATATATAAAAGTTGAGTCCTCCATGTAATAAATGTAATGACAAATCTCATGTAATAAATAAGAAAATCAATGCATTAGTGTAATTTTAAATTTTTAACATAACATATAATTATTTAGTTAGTTGTTTTTATAAATGTTGAGTCTATTATATATAAGTTGAGTTCATGCAATAAATATGAGTATTATTTATTTGATTTCATTTTAATAAAATTTTTTATTAAATAATTGTAGTAAGTATTTTGTTAATTTTCATTAAATATCTAAATATAGTTAGTCCATCTAATTTTTATTAAATATCTACAACATTTATCATATCTATACAATACAAATGATGTATATAATTACAACTTATAATACGATACAACATATTAATGCTAAATTCTTGAATTTGAAAAAGTTCAAGTAACAAAGCTCGATGTACAAGTCATAACAACATATAAATATCATTATAATAATTATTTTATTAGTCATTTTATCCATTAATTTCATAAATCTGTATGTATATATATATATATATATATATATATATATATATATATATATATATATATATATATATATATATATATATATATATATATAAGTTGAGTCCTCAATTTCATAAAGTAGTTAGCTAATTATAAGGTTATAAAAAAATTTATTCATTCAATTATATAAATAAAATGCTTATATATATTAACAATATTATTATTATTAACTAATTTAATTTATCACTATTCTATAATTATTTAGATTAATTTAAGAGGGTCAATCAATAACAATGACTCTTCAAAAGTGTCACATCCTTGCTTTAAAACACGCTTGCTTATCCCAGGAATAACAATAAATGCATAAAGCTAAATAAAACGTTACAATAAGTCTTGCACTACACGTGCTACAAGGTTACAGTACTAAGTTGCTAAAAACATCACAATTAAAATAAAAACAGCTACCCAGAACCCAAGGCATCATAAAGCTATACCACAAGCTGAAAGTTAGCTAAGTCCTCTGGGCAGATCAGATAATAGACCTAAGCAGAAGGTCCAGCTTGTTCTTTACCTTTTCCTGTAAAAATTGTGAATAGCAACTGTAAGCTAATGCTTAGTGAGTAAACAGATATTCATGAATGCATGTAAAATATGAGGCGAAAGTGCCTAAAAAGGCTGTTATGCTTGCTTGCTTGCTCATTTGCTTAATACCCAGAAAGAACGCTGCACAATTGAGACATTTCACGCAAAACGGAGATGCCACCACTATGGGTTTACCGCTGACAGATGATCAATCTGTGATGCGGGGCTAGCTACCCGCATAATGCTCAAGGGATAGTGGTGAACATCAGAATTGCTTGCTCGCTAAATATAATGCTTATGAGATGCACAAAGAAACGCTAACACAAAGTTTGCTGTATAGTATGCAGAACAATAAACAGATAGCAGATAAATATGCATATTAATAGATCAAATGTAAGATCCGGCTAAGCTGGGCATCACCTGTACCACAGTGTTCGCCTTCACTCACAAAAGTCTATTGAATTCCAAAGAAATCATATAGAAGCAAATTTATGTCTCAATTTCATATAAAACATGTAAACAAGAATAACTGTTACTCACAGTACTGAAAATGCTTTGAAATGCTCTGAAATACTTGCTCGAGCTTATTTACGCTTTAAATTGCTTTATAATGCTTGCACTTGCTTATCTAGGCTTTTAATATATTCTGGCACTGGCTTTGACTCGCAACTGGGCTAAACAGCTTATGTATAATATCTGAAGTTTAATATTACAGAACATGTGCTAAATTAATATTGCTAGCTCAATATTTCAATATCTATAAGCCATAACTTCTAGCTAAATATTTTGCTATTTATTTTGCTAATTTATGCGTTGTTCGTAAATTTTATCAATTAAATTCGAAATTTAGGGGCTAGATTCGAGTCTGAGCATCAGACTCGAAGTCAGATTCGAATCTGAGTATCAAACTCGAAGCCAGACTCGAACTGGGTTAGATTCGAAGCCAGACTCGAACAGGGGATTAGATTCGAACCTCATTCGAATCTGGGGTTAAACTCGAAGGCAATCTCGAATATGGGGTTAAACTCGAAGGCCATCTCGAATCTGGTGGTTAGATTCGAATCTATGATTCGAATCTAGCCCTATTCGAGCCTGTTCTATCTATTTTCGAGTCTGTTCTACGTATTCTCGAGTTTGTTCATAAGCTACAGCTTTACACATGCATTTTCAAGCCTAAAATCACAAATAAACTAAGCAACAAGCCTCGGTTTGATTATATTATACATAATCTACCATATTTTAGCTAAAACTCATACAAAATCAGCTTTAAATCGCCTAGAATGACAAACTCGAATTCGTAGCTTCAAAAACCGAAAGTGCAGAAGACGAAAATGACAAATTTTACCTCAAATCCGTATCAAATCACGCCTGCAATGATAGATTTGGATAGTACGCTTCGAGATCTTTCCAATGACGTATAGAACTCGACATTTGGCCGGTCGGTTTGGCAGAAAAGTTAGAGAGATGTTCGGTTTCTAGAGAGAGGAGCTCTGGGAGGGAAAATGGCTTGCAAGAAATGAGAAAATGAACTCTCGGCTCCTATTTATACCAAACCTCGAAATTACATCATTTTACGCAAATTGCTCAAAATTACTTAAAATAAAAATACAAATAAAAGGCAAGGTGTTATAGTATGAGCCCACCACGCTTGCACTTCGTCCTCGAAGTACCTAAGGCTCAAACAAATGTGGATATCGAACTCTCATGTCTTCCTCAGATTCCCAGGTCTGAGAAATTCCGTGAGAAGTCCTCCACTGCACCAACACCATTGCTACTTCTCTATTTCTCAGCTTCTTCATCTTTGTCTCTAGAATGACCTCAGGCTCGTCACATTGCAGCTTCTCGTTAATCTTATAAGTCAGATGATCAGCCCACTTTTCGCTTTCGTTTTCATTACACTTCCTAAGTTGCGACACGTGAAATATAGGGTGTATGTTGGACAGTTCGCTCGGCAAGTCCAACAGATAAGATTGAGTTCCAACACGCTCGGTGATCTTGAAAGGACCAACGAATCGTGGTGCTAACTTGCCACGCTTTCCGAATCTGAACACACCTTTCATCGGCGAGACTTTTAATACAACATAGTCGTCCTTCTGGAATTCTAAAGGTTTATGGCGTCGGTCGTGATACGATTTCTGTCGAGATTGAGCAGTTTCCAATCGTTGACGTATGATTCGGATCTTTTCATTTGTCTGCTGAAGTAGCTCGGGACCGGCGATTGGTGCTTCACCGGCTTCCTGCCAACACGTAGGAGTTCGGCACTTGCGTCCGTATAAGGCTTCGAAAGGTGCGGCTTTGATGGATGAGTGGTAACTATTGTTATAAGAAAATTCTGCTAACGGCAAGTGGTCATCCCAACTACCGCTAAACTCAAGAACACATGCCCGCAGCATGTCTTCGAGTGTAAGGATCGTACGCTCACTCTGGCCATCAGGCTGTGGATGATACGCTGTGCTCATTCTGATCTTAGTGCCTAATCCATCTTGTAATGCACTCCAGAACCTCGAAGTGAATCGGCTGTCGCGGTCGGAAACAATTGACAAAGGCACACCGTGTCGAGTAACGATCTCGTCTATATACAACTTAGCCAACTTCTCCAATGAGTAGTTCTCGCGAATTGGAATAAAATGAGCGACTTTGGTTAGACGATCCACAATCACCCATATTGCATCGTGCTGTCTTCGCGTAGTCGGAAGCTTCGTCACAAAGTCCATCGTTATGTGATCGAACTTCCACTCGGGAATTGGTAAAGGCTGTAGACTGCCATAAGGCTGCTGATGCTCCGCTTTGACCAATCGGCATGTAACACAATTATCGACATATTGGCCTACGTCTCTTTTCATACCGGGCCACCAATACTCGGCTTTTAGATCGTTGTACATCTTGGTGCTGCCAGGATGTACCGAGAAGTTAGAACAGTGGGCTTCCGAAAGAATTTTCTGTCGAACATTACCAAATTTGGGAACCCAGACACGATTTTTGAAAAGCTTCAAGCCACGAGGGCTATCGGTTAAGAATTGAAATTGCCCTTTCATGTCCTCAGAGTTGAGGTTTTCTTCTTTTAGAGCTTCGGCTTGAGCAACAAGGATTTCATTGATCAAAGTTGATGAAAACAAAGTATGGGTCAAGGTATAAAGACATTTAGCAGAGTAGGATTTACGACTCAATGCGTCGGCCACCACATTCGCTTTGCCAGGGTGATACAGAATATCACAGTCATAGTCTTTGATGAGTTCCATGGAGCGTCGCTGGCGCATGTTGAGCTCCTTCTGGCTGAAAATATACTTAAGGCTCTTGTGATCCGTATACAGTTGACATTTGGTGCCGTAGAGGTAATGACGCCATGTTTTCAATGCAAAAGTCACAGCAGCAAGTTCAAGGTCATGAGTCGGATGACTCTTTTCATGATCCTTAAGTTGGCGAGAAGCATATGCTATGACTCTGCCTCTTTAAATCAAAACACACCCAAGCCCTTGATATGAAGCATCGCTGAAGACTACAAAGTCTTCATTACCTTCGGGTAAGGCCAGAATAGGCGCTTCGGTGAGTTTCTATTTTAAAGTTTGGAAGGCGGTCTCTTGAGCTTCTTCCCAAATAAAGGGAACATTCTTGCGAGTAAGAGATGTAAGAGGCATGGCTAGTTTTGAGAAGTCCTTAATGAATCGACGGTAGTAACCCGCCAATCCCAAGAAACTTCGGATCTCGGTAGCTGATTTGGGAGCTTCCCAATTTTGAATGGCTTCTATCTTAGAAGGATCCACAGAGATTCCTTCACCAGATATCACATGACCAAGGAATTGTATCTGTCGCAACCAAAATTCGCATTTAGAGAACTTGGTGTAAAGTTGCTCCTTGCGCAGCAACTCTAGCAGCTCTCTAAGATGCACAGCATACTCAGCTTCAGTTTTCGAGTAGATGAGAATATCGTCTATAAAGACGATAACAGACTTATCGAGCATTGGTCTACAAACGCGGTTCATCAGATCCATGAACGCCGCAGGAGCGTTTGTAAGGCCAAATGGCATAACAAGAAACTCGTAATGCCCATATCTGGTACGGAAAGCCGTTTTAGGGACGTCTTCTTCATGAACTTTGAGCTGATGATACCCAGATCTAAGATCGATTTTCGAGAAGTAACTGGCTCCCTGAAGCTGGTCGAAAAGATCGTCTATTCTGGGCAATGGATATTTGTTCTTTATTGTTACCTTGTTCAACTCCCTATAATCAATGCACATCCGGAGAGTCCCATCTTTCTTCTTAACGAATAAAACAGGAGCTCCCCAGGGAGATGAACTTGGTCGTATGAGTCCCTTGTCAAGCAATTCTTGCAATTGCTTCATCATTTCTTGCATCTCAGCAGGTGCAAGTCTATACGGGGCTCGAGCAATTGGTGCCGCGCCGGGCACTAAATCAATTCTGAACTCCACCTGACGGTCTGGTGGGAGTCCAGAGATGTCCTCGGGAAAGACATCTGGAAATTCAGAGGCTATCGGTACCTCGGCTAAAGTTTTCTTTTCAGACTTAGCATCTATTGCATATGCTAAGTATGACACGCAACCCTTAGCTATATGTTTCCTAGCTTTGACTACAGAAATTAAACATAAGTCACCTTTCTTTCTGTCACCATAGATGCAGATACTGCGGCCATCCGGTGTAGTGAGCTTTATCAACTTCTTCTTGCAGACAATGTTGGCGTCATGATGATCAAGCCAATCCATACCGACGATGACGCCGAATTCGTGAAAGTCCATAGGAATGAGGTCAAGTTGGAACGTGCAATTATCTAACAGAATTATGCAGTCGCGGTAAATTTTATCGGTGGACACGCACACGTTACTGGCCGTTTCGATATCAAATATAACAGGCAGAGTTGTCGGAGTAATTCCAAGCTTAGATGCAAATGCACTTGATATAAAAGAGCGATTGGCTCCTGAATCGAAAATAACTCTAGCAGGGATAGAGTTAACAAGAAACGTACCAGATACCACATCTGGTATTTCCTTCGCTTGCTCGGCTGTTATTTGGAATGCGCGATTCTGACTTCTAGTTGGCTCGTTACGGCGACTAGAACCTCCACGCGATGCGCTATGTCGGGCTGGTTGATTCTGTCTTTGTTGATGATATTGTTGTTGGGGTCGGTGCTGCTGCTGCTGCAATCGTGGATGATGTTCTGCACTTGGGTAAACTATGCTGAACGGATGTGTACATGCATGCTCATTATGTCCAGGGCGTAAACAATTGTTGCAAACTTTAACTCTGTTAGGACATTCTTCACTGCTATGTCCTATTTCGTTGCACACATAGCACCTTACATCATTGGGGTTACAACGCCCAATGTGTGACTTCTGGCAGCGGCGACACTGCCTCGGCTCAGAATGTACCGCATAAGATCGAGTTTGCTGTGCCGTAGGCGAGCTGAACTGTCGGTACTGAGACTGCTGTGGCTGAGAATATCTGGATGAAGATCCAGAATAGCTTCCGGTGCGCGATTTCTTGGGCGGTGATGGACATGTCGGGTTAATAGAGGAAGTAGGAACTCCTCCAGCTCGAATAAAATCCTGCTCGAGAATTCGAGCAGCTTCAACACAGTCAGCATATTTGGTATATCCCCGGTGCTTCAAGAACTTCTGATATTCAGGATGCAGACCCATCAGAAAACGGTCGATCTTTCGCTCTTCAGTAGCGACTTGATAGTCAGACAGCAAGCTTAGTCGGGTGAATTCAATCTCATACTCAGTCACCGATTTGGTTCCCTGAGTAAGAGACATCAGCTTCTCTTCCAAACGCTTCTTTTCATCAGCTGGGCAGTACTGACGAAAGAAAATAACTTTGAATTCATCCCAAGATAGGGACTTAATCCAGTTGGCTCCGTGCATGTTTTCCTGAGATCTCCACCACATAACAGCGCCACCCTCGAACAGTGTTGTAGCGAAGCTGACCTTTGATTCTTCAGCACAGTCACTAATGAGAAAAATCCGCTCGATGCCAGTGATCCACTCAAGCGCTTCGATCGAATTTGCAGCACCCTTAAAAGGTTGAGCTCCGCAAGCCTTAAAGTAACGGAAGTTGCAGCCCTTAGGAGGGACTACAGGGGCTTCCTCCTCGTCGGTGTCGTCGTTGTGGCGTCCAGTGTCATCATGCTGTTGTTTCCTACGTTCTTCTCTACGCTTAGTTTCGGCTTCATCACGAGCACGAAACTGATCTTGTAAGAACTTAGCTTGACGCTCATTGTTCTCGTTAAGCATAGTTTGCATGATTTGCATGATCTGTTCAGGAGTGAGTCCACCTCCAGCTCCTTCACCAGATCCAGACATGTTCTGAAATTATATAAATAATACTTGCATAAGAATAGGCATAACTCCTATTCTACCCCATTTCCCAATTCCTAAAGCATAGTCAAAGCCTATCTCAGGTCAAGTTAAAGCCTAGATATTCGAAGCTAATATCTTTGCTTAAAAGTTTGAGTCCAAGTGTTATTGCTAACACTTGAATCCCTCAAACTAATGCTCTGATACCATCCTGTCACATCCTTGCTTTAAAACATGCTTGCTTATCCCAGGAATAATAATAAATGCATAAAGCTAAATAAAATATTACAATCAGTCATGCACTACACGTGCTACAAGGTTACAGTACTAAGTTGCTAAAAACATCACAACATAAATAAAAGTAGCTACCCAGAACCCAAGGCATCATAAAGCTATACCACAAACTGAAAGTGAGCTAAGTCCTCTGAGTTGATCAGATAAAAGACCTAAGCAGAAGGTCCAGCTTGTTCTTTACCTTTTCCTGTAAAAAATATTGTAAGTAGCAACTGTAAGCTAAAGCTTAGTGAGTAAACAGATATTCATGAATGCATGTAAAATATGAGGCGAAAGTGCCTATAAAGGCTGTTATGCTTGCTTGCTTGCTTGCTCATTTGCTTAATACCCAGAAAGAACGCTGCACAATTGAGACATTTCACGCAGAACGGAGATGCCACCACTATGGGTTTACCGCTGACAGATGATCAATCTGTGATGCGGGGCTAGCTACCCGCATAATGCTCAAGGGATAGTGGTGAACATCAGAATTGCTTGCTCGCTAAATATAATGCTTATGAGATGCACAAAGAAACGCTAACACAAGGTTTGCTGTATAGTATGCAGAACAATAAACAGATAGCAGATAAATATGCATATTAATAGATCAAATGTAAGATCCGGCTAAGCTGGGCATCACCTGTACCACAGTGTTCGCCTTCACTCACAAAAGTCTATTGAATTCCAAAGAAGTCACATAGAAGCAATTTATGTCTCAATTTCATATAAAACATGTAAACAAGAATAACTGTTACTCACAGTACTGAAAATGCTTTGAATACTTGCTCGGGCTTATTTACGCTTTAAATTGCTTTATAACGCTTGCACTTGCTTATCTAGGCTTTAATATAGTCTGGCACTGGCTTTGACTCGCAGCTGGGCTAAACAGCTTATGTATAATATCTGAAGTTTAATATTACAGAACATGTGCTAAATTAATATTGCTAGCTCAATATTCCTATATCTATAAGCCATAACTTCTAACTAATCATTTTGCTATTTATTTTGCTAATTTACGCGTTGCTCATTAATTTTTATAAATTAAATTCGAATTTAATGGATAGATTCGAGCACATGTAGACAGATTCGAAGGTAGATTCGAAACAATGGTTAGATTCGAACCTCATCATGCTAAATTCGAAGGTACAGACTCGAACATAGGGAGTCAGACTCGATGACAGACTCGAAGGGGTCTTAGATTCGAACCTTCATTCGAATCTGAGGCTAGATTCGAACCCCATACTCGAATTTAACTCTATTCGAGTCTGATCTATCTATTTTCGAGTTTGTTCTACGCATTCTCGAGTTTGTTCATATGCTACAGCTTTAAACATGCATTTCAAGCCTCAAATCCACAAATAATCTAAGTAGTAAGCCTCGGTTTAGTTATATTATACATAATCTACCATATTTTAGCAAAAACTCAGACGAAACCAGCTTTAAATCGCCTAGAATGATAAATTCGGATTTATAGTTTCAAAACCAAAAATGCAGAAAACGAAATTGATCGATTCTTACCTCAAATCCGTACGAAATCTCACACGCAATAGCAGATTCGTGTTCTACTCTTCGAGATCTTTCCGATGACGTATAGAACACGAGATTTGGCCGGTCGGTTTGGGAGAAAAGCTAGAGAGAAGTTTCGGGTTAGAGAGAGAAGCTCTGGAATTTGCTAGAAGGTTTTTGCAAAAGTGAGAAAATGGAGCACCCAACTCCTATTTATACTAAATCTCGAAATTACATCATTTTACGCAAATTGCTCAAAATACTTAAAAATAAAAATGCAAATAAAAGGCAAGGTGTTATAGATCCTAAGGGCAAATGAGAATATACCAAAAAGATCTAACTCTAACAGATGCCCAGATTACGTAATGATGAGTTTACATGAGGTGCCAGATTCTCCCAATGCAAGTATAATGCCGATTCCTGAATCTTTGTTGAAGTATGCAGATCCAGAAAGTGAGAATGTGAATATGTATAGGATAGATCATGCTTCAATAAAGACCCAAGAACCGGGTTCTCTTACCCAAGGAGTAATAGGGAGAGAGGAACTTCAGCAAGGGGCTGAAGTTCAAGGAAGCCTACAGGTGAGTGAGGGTGTAGAAGTAGTGACGGGCGGTGAGGAAGAAGCTAGGAGTTCAGATTCTGAGCGTACATTGTCAAATATACAAGAAGGAGCGGAGGAAGGAGACGATGGTGATGATGGTGATAATGATGATGATCATGATGAGGGAGGAGGAGCTTTGATGGATATTGTGCATATTTCTCAGGAGAGTGTGAGGGATGTACTTAACCTAGAAAGCCGGAAATTACCCACATCTGTTGTTAGCTCCCCTCTGGGAGTTAGCATTGAAGAGGTCAGTATCCCACTGACAAGTGCACACCCAACCATCCACTCAGTCTCCTCTCAAGAGGAGACTGTTTCAATTGAGCACCGGGATGAACCACAAATTCTATCTGATAGTCATTTGGACTTGATGGATATTGAAATAAGTACACAACTGCCCGAGTGTACAACTTTCATTCAAGCACAGAGTCTAGAACAAATACAGCTTAGGACACTTGAGTTGACTTCATCTGTTGAAGTAAGTGCGGTTGAACTTTGTGTTCCCGCCGGAACATCCTTAGCTACGGAAGCATTCGTTGTTCTAGTCGCTTGAAGAGGGTGGAAGTCCAGTTAGAGCGACAACAATGCCAACTCTAAGTACTGGTCACACAGAAGTTCTTTTTACAAGTTCAACTGTTGTGACAACTGGAAGTCTGAGTGACCCAGTGGTGAATATTTCCCCGTTTGTTACTGAATCATCTGTAAGCCAAGCCTTGAATGCAGCTGTTGCAGGAGTGAACAGTCATTCCTGCGCAGTTATGTGAAGTAATGGCCCAAATGTCTAACATTCATAAATTTTTGAAGGGTAAATTAGTGGCTGAAGAATCTGTCAAGCAATCTGATCCACATCAAGCAATAGATGAATTGAGGGAAGAGCTGAAAGATTTCATTTTTGAACAATTTGATGAAATGAGAGAAAGAATGATAAGTTTGGAAAGTACTGTGATTACTGCTCTGGGTAATCTATCTGAGAGGGTCGCGACTGTAGAGGAGACGTGTAAGGCGCAAGCTTCATCATCTAAACGTAAGCATGATGAGCATGATGAAGACTCCGATGATGCTCCTCATGAGGGGAAGAAGAGGAGAAAGCTTGTTGAGCCTACACCAGGACTTCTAATGATTACATACCCTGAAAAGGAGACAGAGGTGAGAGAAAAGGAAGCAGGAAGCTCAAAAGAACCTGCTGATGTTCAAAGTGAGCTGGGATTGATTCTTCATGAAGATGTTCCAGTTCCTTTGAACATTCAGTCAGATATCTACAACTTTGAGGAATATAATGATTCGGATGATGATGATCAAGTGGTTAAGGAACAGATGTTGATGATTCAAGGTTTAGAAGGAGAGAGAGGAGTATGTTGAGTTATCGGAGGATGATGATGTTATCACTTTGACTGATATTGATTTTCAGGGTGAAAGGATTGAAGAAGAAGAGGAGTTAGTTCAGGAAATTTTGAAAGAGTCTATACCGACACCGACTGTTGAAAAGCCTGACGTTGTAATTCAAGTAAAAGAGGAAGTTGAAGAGCATCCGGTATAGAATGTAGTTGTTCCAGAAAGAGTAGAATTGAATGAAGTGGAGGTTATGGAAAGGTTCTTTAACGAGTATATTCTTGTGGATGAGTCGCAGAAACAACACCGACTCAGATTCGAAGCTCAACAGGTGGTACAGAGAGAAATAAGGGATATGCTCACATTGTTGAACAAGGATGAGATAAGTAAAAAGAAAGTTAAAAATTTGAGCTATCTGCGAAACGATCAGCTGAGTTTATTAAGGAAAGGAACAAATTGCCATATCTTGAAGACATTTTGGAGAAAAGGATTTTTTGTAAGAAACAAGCTCCTTGTTCGTTTCTTAAGTTGTTTAGGGTGCTGGAGCCGAACATGCCAAATCTTGTCAATTATGCAAGTTTTCTGAGGAACAAGACTCAAGTGGTTGATAAAGTGAAGAGTGAGTTCAGGATAGTTGATTTAGTCAAAATTGAAAAAGACAGATTCGTTCAGATCTTCTATCCTACATTCACTGTTACAAGGGCTGATGGCAATACATATACATTCACCAAAGCATATATGTTTAATATGCACCTGGTCGATATTGAAGACTTATTTGATGAGTTGTGCCGAAATAAGAGGAATGAGCACTGCAGATTTGCATTAAAGACAATTTTCCACTTCATGCATACCAAACTGGTATTGATGTCTGTGCAAGATCTGCAGATTGGTGTCGAACGAGGAATGAGAAAGATTAACATCACAGCTCCAAATAGAGATATCAAATTTGCTGGAGAATTAAAAGAGTTTCCAGTCATCATGGTGAAGCATCCTGTAGTAATGTACGAAGACAGAAACAAAAAGTTAAGAGCGATGAGGAGTGTTGAACTCAACAAGTTTTCAGATGGTACGCTACATAAAGTGTTAAATGGTTTGAAGGGAAAGCTAGCCTTGGATAGGAAGAGAAAAACTAAGAGAGGAGCTTTGTCTGTTAATGATAGAAGACTGATGGTAGAGTTTATCTCAAAGATTGAATGGAGGCTCTCAGACGGAAAGAGTATCAGAAGATTTGAGCAGAAGCTTGGATTATCTACCTGAAGACTTTGCATATTCCATCAAAGGGGGAGATTGTTGGAATGTATTTTTGGTTGATGGAATACAAAGTATAGGGTTTATTTTGTAATTAGTGAATAGTTGTAAACAATGTATATAAATAGTACTTTGACTTTCAAAATAGTATAGATCTGAAAGTTACATTTTGCACGCATAGATTTCAGAGAAGGATACTGTTCATGAAGATTCTAGTTCATCATTTTGTAATCATCAGTACAATCAATACAATCATTCGGTCAGTTTTAATTCTGTTTATTGTTCTTGAATATTGATATTGTTGTTTGATTAATAAGAAACTACATTTCACATTGGGTTTTACTGATTTGATGCTCATAATCTGAAATAAATTGTGTGATGGTTTGCGTATCAATGATATGAACTTGAATATACAATTTCAAGTCCCAATTCAAAACACACAAACAATAATATGATTTTTTCACTTTTAAATGTTTTCGAGATCTTGTTTCTGAAAATTGAATTTTTTTGGTATGAATTGGTTGTTTCTGGACATTGTTCAGTAAAAAAATTATGTTTAAAATTCATTTTCGAGTAGGAAACAACTTTTAGTTAGGCAAACTAGTCCATGAATAGAAATTTATAAAATTATCAGTGGTTTTTGGACTTAAAAATATTTTTAAACATTTTCTCGATTAACACTTTAATCGAGAATGTTTCAGGTTCTAATCGAGTTGATTGAAGGTCCACTCGAGAAACCTTTCGTTTCATTCAAGTTGGATGCTTCTTGATTCGAGAAAATGTTTGGTGTTATTCGAGTTGGTTAATTTTCAGGACTTAGAAAAATTTTCAACTAACCCTCGATAATAAGTTTCATTCGAGTCTTTCCATGTTTCATTCGAGTTGAGCTCATCAATAGTTCGAGGAACTTTAAATGTTAGTCGTGTTGAGCAGCTTTAGGAGTTAGAAAGTTTTGTCCATCAAGTCTCGATAATTAATTCCATTCGAGAAACTAACAGTTTCATTCGCGTTTGTGTTATGTGTATTACGAGAAAACATCAACCTCATTCGAGTTGGTCCATACCTTCATTCGAGAAATTCTTTCTTCATTTGAGTTCCATACTTATGCAATTCGAGTTGGGTCATGAGTCATTCGAGAAACATCAAGTTTTAGTCGAGTTTCATCCTCAAGTTTTCTAAAATTTTTCTAATGGGATCGCGACCGAGAAGAGGATCGCGGGCTGATGAACTTGGCCATGATAGGATGGGCAACACAGGGCCATCGCGACCGCGGTGCCTTCGCACGATGGAGTAACCGCGATCGTGGTCGTGCTCTTGGCCACGCTCGTGGGTCTTGACCTATTGATTTATGTTGAATCATTGATATCAGTAATATAGTTGTTATGAGTTCGTAGGCTAGTGGTTACATCGTAGTTGCATTTATATGTTGTCAGGATTTGTAGTTGAGCCTGGGACTGGTCGAGACTGCCGTAGATAGCGTGGTAGTAGTTGTGATTCAGGTGAGTTACTTACCCTCTTTTAGTAGATGCACTATTGTTGATCACTCTATTTTCACAGAGGTTTGTTGTTTATTATCTGGGTCCCATGCGGATCCCTCTTATATAATGTTGATACTCGTTAGCACACAGCAGAGCACGTGGATCATTCGTAGAGTTGTTATAGGCATGTTGGGTCATTCCCAACCCAGAGGTCCTGGCTTAGATTGTGAAGTGGGCTACGCAGGCTATTACGGGTCGCACCCGATGAGGCGTCGGGCTGTTTTTGCCGGCTGCACGTAGAGTTGATTATCCGTGGTTAAATTGTGTTAACTGTGTTCATAAAATTTATTTTAATGTTGTTAATTGTAACTCACCAGCTTTATAGCTGACATTTGTTTAATTGTGCATCTCAGGTACGAGACCAGAGGCTATGGATACTGCGGGCACCAGTCGAGACCCGCCACGTGGACAGTAGTTAGTGGCTACTTTAGTAAGTAGTCTTCTATACGTTGTGGTTTGGCATATCAGCCGATTATATTTTGGATGACTGTAACCCTTAACTAAATGATGGATTGCTAGACTTGTTAACGGGGGTTGGTCCCCGTCTAGTCGTGACTTTTATGATATCTGTGAATACTTAGTAGTTAATTAGTTGTTTACCCTTTGATGATGATGCTTATATTATTGGGTGACATGAACTATAAGTCCTACGTGGCATTAGTAGTAAAAGTAGGGTGTTACATCTTATAAAGTCATTTTGATATAACAAAACATCAGTCACCCATTTCAAATATCTTCTTTGTCTTCTTGTAATAAAACAACTTTGGCAGATCATAGCAGTTCTACTTTTCCACTTTGTCTTGATTCGTCAGGCTGATCCCACGTTCAAAACATTACGTGAGAACCTAGAAACACATTCCACTAAGTGGATAACCTGTTCACAACAAACAGAACACACTTAACTATGTCAAACTCGTCCAACAGACATGAACAACGTAAACATAAGTTGTCAAACATGTTCAAATGATGAGAATAGTTTTGACATACTGCCAAGTTACAACTTATGTAACATTGTATAACGAAATTAGACTAATATTGCAAATCTTTATCAGGTTTGATTGAGGCATTAAAGAGGTTAACAATTTCCCCCTAAGTGTATCAATCAGGTTTGATCAAAGATGTAACACCCTCCCCGATCCCGGAAATGCCACGTCAATACAATACACAGGTGGCAATATCTCAATGACTCTATCTTGCACATGTCATAGTATAACCAAAATCACTATTAATTTAAATCTTTCACATAAATGTCATTAACATATAATCCACTACATTACAACGTCCCAAAAGATGCAAACACAGTCAATACTCGCATAATTACTAACCAAACAGCAAGTCCCTGATCAGCAACCCAGCAACCGATCTCTATCCCGATCCCCTGAACATAGTAGACTCGAATATGTAAGCTCGGAAGCTCGTGAGTACGCGAGGTAAACACATAGCATGCGTACACATAGCACATACGCACAGCACAACTCTATCTTTGTCCCTGGCAATCAACAATATAAAACAGGTATGAACACACAGCATGAGATCTGAAGCCCTACACAAAGAATCACTGAGGGGGACCCTTCCCCAGCTAACGACTGTGCGCACCGGTGGTTAGCCACAACCCTGTAGCACGGGCGCGAACCGGCTACAGGCCCTGCCGTGTATACACGCTCCAAGGACTGTTAGGGACAGTCAACCCGCGCGATCACTCATCGTAAATCACCGTCTGTATGGAACTCATCACGGACCCCTGGACCGGATCTCATCTCATGCACATATAACACATATGTGGAAAATAGAATCATACCTGTGCTCGCGTCCCTGTCTCATTCACAATACACAATATACACAATATACACATACACGAAACTAGCTACACAACCACGACTCGGAAAACAGTCCCGCGGTTTAGAAAAGAACTCGGGTACTCACTTGACTGTTAGACAATCCGTCTCAATCCCTAAGCCTACGATCTCTGATTCGGCTCACCTCGCGATCGGCTCGTCCCTGCAATCACACGGATCTCAAACGATTAATCTCAATCCCAGCCAATACATATAACCGACTCACAATGATCCCATATCCAACACGGACTCAAACAATCTCAACAAAACCCACGAACTCCAATCAACATATAAAACAAACCCAAACACGACCCTTTAATCGAATTGAACTCGACACACATTCCCAACCGGACCCCGAAGACCCAACCGAAACCCGACCCCAAAATCCCGACGAGACCCAAAACTCAACTTTACTACACTTACAAAACTCAGCCCGATAGTCCCGAAGGAACCCGATACCAATTCGACCCAAAACCTTCTAATAAGACTCAACTCGAATTTCCCCTGCAGGTTACTTGTCGCGCCGCTAAGCCCCTGCATTCGTGCCGCGCCATTTCCCTTCTGCGCGTCGCGCCGCGCCCCCCTGCGTGGCGCGCCTCGACCAGGCGCCTGCACTCACTTTTGCCCTTCGACCTCCATAGCTGAACCAGAGGGATTTCACCCTCCTCACTCGATTTCAGCTTCCAAAAAGCATACAAATCCATATAGATTCAACCCATATACTACTAAAACCAAATTCCTCAACATAACACATATATATCTCAAGATTTAGCTACTCAAATTCAAGAATTCTAACCTTCAAGACCTCAAGAACACAAGATGATCAAGATGAAAGCAAGATACAGCTTGAATTCAATCCCCTTGGCTTCACTTCTGACTTCAAAATCTCAGCTGGAGCTCTCAATTTTCACACACAAAACACACACCTTTTGGTTGATCTCAAATGGATAAGAAGGAAAGGAGATAAGCACATATATGCACGTCTCTATCTCAACCGGTCCCGAACCCAATAACCCGGACCCGATATCACTTTTTCATAATTAATATCCACTTAATCCAATTAATTTCACGAACTCAATTATATAATTAATCCACTAAATTTATTACCCGGAGACACGCAACTTATAAATCCGACACGTATATATCCACTAATCGGGATCTCATTGGCCCAACGCGATAATAATTATTTAAACATCCACTAAAATAATTACACGCAATTATCTCGAAATTGGGATGTTACAAATCCTCCCCTCTTAAAGAGATTCCGTCCCCGGAATCTATCGCAAGCTATTCGCAAATACACATCTCTAAGCCAAATCCCCGGAAATGTTGACTCACAACTCTCGATATCATCAACAACTCTTGATAAATTCGCATTTGAACTCTGAATGGCACAATCATCACTAATACACGTCTCTACTTCAACTCTCGAAGTAAGTCAACTCCCTCGAATCTTTAACTCAATTAAACAATCCACTAACAACTCGGTTAAATCTCCTAATTTGCATATCTTCAGCTGGCAAATCTTCTATTCGCGGAGTCTTCACGGGCGTCACCTCATAAGCCACTGAATCCACATATGATCTCAATCCATCGATTCTCACTCTCTTTCATCACATACTCGCATAACTCTATATAAATCATCCACTAACACAACACATGAAGACATCTCCATCGAGTCACTAAACGCAAGCTCATAAACATGGTTAAACTCATAAATGGATTAAATCCACTCTCAATAGACTAATCCACTATCACAACAAAACCCTCAACTCTTTTCACCACACAGATAAACGCATCTCATAAAACGCAATATCATGGATATGGATAGCACACACAAATTTGAATCCACTATCAACATGATAATCCACTATCAGAAAGATCAATCCACTAGCACATCACAAACACATTCGCAATAATTACTCATATAACACACATAGCCCAACAAGATTAATCTGCTAACATAACACAAGTCTGAACTCGAAAGCCCAGATCACAATAAACCCGAATCTAGCACATTGACTCCACATACACACCCCAAGCACAACGACCCCATTCAGCTCATACACACAATTCCGCCCATCTGTCACTGAATTCCACAATCACAAACACAACAAGGTAATTGCACGCAACAGAACACATACACTTATCACAGACATAGCCCAATAACCCGCCCCACAACTGACACACACTCTAAGCAAGCTCAGAAAGACATACCCAAAACCATATCAGTAGCATCTCGAGCTTCCTCTGCAGTCGCCTGAAAGACCCGACCCCTTGCCCTAGTATCATGACGACTGGATGACGATGGCTCTGCTCTGGCCCTACTAGAACTCGCACCTTGCACCGCTGGTCCCGGCTCTGGACAATCCCGCACTCTGTGCCCCGGCCTCCCACAACGGAAGCACAATGGCTCTGGAACAGTACACGTGGCGGCAGCATGCCCACACTGACCGCATCGATAACACTTAGGCACGCACGGTCCACTATGGCGACGGTGGCATATCGGGCACTCCCGATCTCCAACCGAATTGTCTCCCCTATCACCTCCCTCTCGAGGCCTCTACCCTACACTGCTTTGGCTCTGCCCTATATATCTCGAGCTCTGCCTCTGACTCTGACTATCTGATCGCTGGCTCCGTCTCGATCCACTCGACCACTGCTCCCTGTCTCTGTCTCTGTCTCTTTCTCTATCTCGCCTGTCTCTTGAACTCTGTCCCGAACGCCGCTCCCTGGAATCGTCTCTAGAATGCCCCCGATCTCTCGAGGACCGCTCAGGAGTCCTCGCACGTCGACGCTGAGAAGATGGCTCCTCCCTCTGCTTGGCTATCTCCCGCTCCCTTATGCGGGCCATCTCTAACGCTCTGGCGAAGGTAGAAGTCTCGTGCATCCCGACGAACTCCCTGATATCCGCTCACAGTCCATCAACAAATGCATCAACCTTCCGCTGCTCGGTGACAATGTGCTGAGTCGCAAACTGGGAGTACTCATTGAACCGGTCCACGTACTGCTGCACCGTCATCTCTCCCTGCTGTAGGTAAAGGAATCGCCGCTCCATCTCTCGCCTCTTGTCTCTCGGGATGTACTGTAGCTCGAACACAGCCCTGAACTGATCCCAGGTCATCGCATACGCCGCAGAAGATGTCATCGCTGACTCTATAGACTGTCACCACTGTGACGCCCCTCCCATCAACAGATAGGTCACATAACCGACAATATCTCTCGGCTCCACGTGCGCAACTCTGAAGGCAGCCTCCACCTCGCGCTCCCATGCCATAGCCATCCCTGGCTCACCCCCACCTCTAAACTCTGGCGGATTCCCGGTCATGAAATCCTTGAACGAACCCCCTCGCCGAGACGTAGATGAAGAGGCACCCGTACCCGTATCCTGACCACCCCCAGCATGTGGTCCCATACCCTGATCCTGTTCCCGCTCCTGCTCTCTCTGCTGCCTATAAAACTCGGTCAACACTCCCAGAAGCTCTGACTTACGAATGAACTCATCACTGGGCGGCTTACCCGCGCCCGATCCCTCAACCTGATCTGCCATAACAATCTGCACAAAACGAAACAATTGAGAACCACTAATAAATCACCCAGCGTTATACACTAAGCCAGGTTAGTTAATTCCACTAAAATCGATCGCAATTGATCCACCACGGATCGAAACAAGGTTTAAGTTAAGCTTCCACTAATGATACTCAGACTTTAAACCACAAGCTCTGATACCATGCTGTAACACCCTCCCCGATCCCGGAAATGTCACGTCAATACAATACACTGGTGGCAATATCTCAATGACTCTATCTTGCACATGTCATAGTATAACCAAAATCACTATTAATTTAAATCTTTCACATAAATGTCATTAACATATAATCCACTAGATTACAACGTCCCAAAAGATGCAAACACAGTCAATACTCGCATAATTACTAACCAAACAGCAAGTCCCTGATCAGCAACCCAGCAACCGATCTCTATCCCGATCCCCTGAACATGGTAGACTCGAATACGTAAGCTCGGAAGCTCGTGAGTACGCGAGGGTTAGACTCTGCACAGTAAACACATAGCATTCGTACACATAGCACATACGCACAGCACAACTCTATCTCTGTCCCTGGCAATCAACAATATAAAACAGGTATGAACACACAGCATGAGATCCGAAGCCCTACACACAGAATCACTGAGGGGGACCCTTCCCCAGCTAACGACCGTGCGCACCGGTGGTTAGCCACAACCCTGTAGCACGGGCGCGAACCGGCTACAGGCCCTGCCATGTATACACGCTCCAAGGACTGTTAGCGACAGTCAACCCGCGCGATCACTCATCGCGAATCACCGTCCGTATGGAACTCATCACGGACCCCTGGACCGGATCTCATCTCATGCACATATAACACATATCTGGAAAATAGAATCATACCTGTGCTCGCGTCCCTGTCTCATTCACAATACACAATATACACAATATACACATACACGAAACTAGCTACACAACCACGACTCGGAAAACAGTCCCGCGGTTTAGAAAAGAACTCGGGTACTCACTTGACTGTCAGACAATCCGTCTCAATCCCTAACCCTACGATCTCTGATTCGGCTCACCTCGCGATCGGCTCGTCCCTGCAATCACACGGATCTCAAACGATTAATCTCAATCCCAACCAATACATATAACCGACTCACAATGATCCCATATCCAACACGGACTCAAACAATCTCAACAAAACCCACGAACTCCAATCAACATATAAAACAAACCCAAACACGACCCTTTAATCGAATTGAACTCGACACACAATCCCAACCGGACCCCGAAGACCCAACCGAAACCCGACCCCAAAATCCCGACGAGACCCAAAACTCAACTTTACTACACTTACAAAACTCAGCCCGATAGTCCCGAAGGAACCCGATACCAATTCGACCCAAAACCTTCTAATAAGACTCAACTCGAATTTCCCCTGCATGTTACTTGTCGCGCCGCTAAGCCCCTGCACTCGCGCCGCGCCATTTCTCTTCTGCGCGTCGCGCCGCGCCCCCTGCGCGCCGCGCCGCGACCAGGCGCCTGCACTCACTTTTGCCCTTCGACCTCCATAGCTGAACTAGAGGGATTTCACCCTCCTCACTCGATTTCAGCTTCCAAAAAGCATACAAATCCATATAGATTCAACCCATATACTACTAAAACCAAATTCCTCAACATAACACATATATATCTCAAGATTTAGCTACTCAAATTCAAGAATTCTTACCTTCAAGACCTCAAGAACACAAGATGATCAAGATGAAAGCAAGATACAACTTGAATTCAATCCCCTTGGCTTCACTTCTGACTTCAAAATCTCAGCTGGAGCTCTCAATTTTCACACACAAAACACACACCTTTTGGTTGATCTCAAATGGATAAGAAGGAAAGGAGATAAGCACATATATGCACGTCTCTATCTCAACCGGTCCCGAACCCAATAACCCGGACCCGATATCACTTTTTCATAATTAATATCCACTTAACCCAATTAATTTCACGAACTCAATTATATAATTAATCCACTAAATTTATTACCCGGAGACACGCAACTCATAAATCCGACACGTATATATCCACTAAAATAATTACACGCAATTATCTCGAAATTGGGATGTTACAAAAGATCCCCCCAATGATTTGGGACCGGTTTGATTGAGGACTTTTTGTGTCTAACACACTTGTAGTAAGTCTGAGTGAGCTTTATTTCAATTTGAGTTGTTCCATCATCTCTGCTTTGAATGATTTCGTAGTTCAAAATTGTTTGTAATTAACATTTGTTAATATAAATATACAAACATTGAAGAAAAATAAAGTAGAATTAACAATGGAAGAGTATGTGATTTGAAATTTATGACTCCTGCATCAATAAAAACAAAAGAAATCTATTTAACATTAATGAGTAGCACTTTCTTAAACCAATAATTAGGGATGGGGTCTGGCGTTCGGGTGAGTGAAGTTGTCAGTAACTTTCCACACCACACCAACTAACAAACCTGATTCATATTAGTTTTTCAATTTCTTCCCGTTTCACTTCAAATCTCTCAAAAACCAATGAAATATATTCATCACTGCACCTCAGAATCATTTTCAATTTTAATGAATAAAGTAACATTTCAATTAATCAAATTTATAGTTTTTATTAAAACTAAAATATTACAATACTTAAAATTAAAAATACAATACGTAAAAAAATCTTGAACATTAAACTAAAAAAAACACAATATGTCGAAAAAAGTAGTCGTCAATTTGTTGTACATAGATGTGGGGAATATGTTTCATAAGATTAGCTCGAAGGTTGTCATGAGTTTGACGATTAAAAATTTTCGTACAATTTATAGATTTCTTTGCACCACTTCTTGTAACACTAAATGTTCATTATCGTTAAATTGACAAATAGCTAGTCCATCGAGAATCATATATATTACGAAGAATACAACAAGTGTACATTATACGTCGTCTGATTTTTTTAGGACTCATTGCATGCACATGATTGTCAAATATCTTTCATCTGCTTTTAAGCACACCAAAAGCTCATTCGACATCCTTCCTTCCAACATCTTGTGTGGTCTTGAACCTTATTCGTCTTTTTGTCAGATAGAAAGCTAAAAGATTTTATAATCGTAGAGCGGAATATATCTCATCCCCAATGTAACACTCAAACCTGTACGTTATTCCATTAGCTTGAAATGGAACCGCTGGTGTTATTCCGTATGCTTGGATTTCCACGTATCTATTGAACAACATGTAAAAAATCTAGTTCAAACCATCGTCTAAATCGCCATTGCCCAAAGAAAATACATCGAATATATCCAGTGGAGAGAAATAAAAACCAAACAAGAAAGAGAAAAAATATTGAGTGAGTAAAAATTGAAATTTGAGAGTTGAGAGATAGGAAGAATAAATTGTAAATATGATATATAGAAAGATTAAATATTGAAATTTGAGCGTTAAATGTTTTTTTTTTTTATTTAAATTGTAACCGTTGGAGGGGGATGAGAACTGAATTTGAGTTCGGTGATGAGCTGTGTAGATTCACTACAACAGTGAGGAAGAGGGGCGGTGTGGCTTGGGAGAGGGAGGGAGGTGTGCCCAATCGTGGTTGGAGTCACGTGGCTTCCCCAAGCCCAACCCGAGTTCACTCCTTTTACTCTTATTAATAACGAGGAATAATGATACCGAGCGTTGCGGCGGGATGTAAAATCGTGTATTCTTATAAATTGAAAAACCATGAGTTGAAAAAAATGAAACACTACTACAACAAATTAAAATTTATAAGCACATAAGATTTTCAACAATGTAAAAGCCAAAACATATTAAATTTTAGTTAATTTAAAAACTAAGATACATTGTATAAAACAATAAACTAAAATAAATATAATAATTTTTTTGTAAATATATAATATTAAACACACATGTAATATTATTGTATACAATGAATATAATTAAGCATATAAGAATATATATTAATATATTACCAATAATAATAATACGATTATTAAGTAATATATATATTATTAAAAAAATTCTAGTCCACTAATGTTGATAACAACAACTTTAGACGCATAGTAGTAAAACTCATGCACAAGATAGCAAATCTCATGCTATAAACAGTAATTCGTTAATATCAATGACCAAAACGACATCTCATTACTTTCAAAACGACAAATCTTGCTTTCACAAATGTATATAGGTATAATTAGAAAGAGAGGATGTGTAATACAACAAACCTCTTTAGATAAATTTACTTTAAGTATTACTTCTTATTTTTTTTTAAATATGAGTACCGTGTGTCACTTCCTAATGATAATTTGTGGCATCATAATATGTATATTGAGTTATATATTTATATTTATACATAATAATTAAAATCTAGTACGTGTTGATGTCAATTTTTTTTTATCGATTTTAGTGTGAAATTGTAAAAATAATAATAATTTATGTTTGCTCCTCTGGTTTTTCTAATAAGAAGTGATTCTTTTCTAACATATATATGGTCTAAATAAGGCCATTTACTTTTAAAAAATAAGGGCCATGAGGCGAGGCCACAAAAAATTTATTAAAAGTTTAGAGGTATAATTTTATTAAGAATCTAATTAATTAAAAGAAATTTAGTTTATAATTCAAAACGCATTACTTATTTGAATAAATCATACTTACATTACATTATAATACTACACTTTGCATGTTCATTATTTTATTAAAGGGACACCAAACATTTCATCATCGATCGTTATAGTGGCACCTAAATCAATATAGTTTATTTCAAGTTGCCTTTAGTTTATTAAATTTATGATAGTTGAATGCCTATTTATGATTAAGTTTAAAACGATTTAGGATCTGTTTGGTTCATGAAAATTTTCAGTTTGAGTTTTTAATAAATGGTCAATTACTAAAAATAATAATAATTTTTTAATTATTTATCATATATAGCAACATTATTTATTTTTATCACTAATAGCATCAACTTTTGTATTTTGTATCCTTAATAGCATTAAGTTTTGTATTCTATTTTATTATTTATAGCAACAACTTTTGCAAATCTTGCTATAAATGATGAAAAATATAAAAGTTAATGCTATTAATGATAAAAAAAAATAAATATGTTGCTATAAATGCTAAAAATGCATAAAGTTGTTTCTATTTTTAGCAATTGACCCTTTAATAAAACTGTAAACAAGAGTTTTCTTGAAAACGCATTTATAAACAAAAACGTGTTTAGGATGGTTAAAATAGTTTTTTAGTTTTCATTTAACCATGACACATACTCTTTCTACAAAACCCTTCCTCTCTCATTAAAAACGAAAACGAATTTGAAAACATCAAAATGGAGTTTTCAATATATAGTTATAAATTGAAAACTAAAAATTGAAAAGAACCAAAACAGTAGATTGAATGCATTTTTAATAAACCATTGTTTTCGACGAAAGTTTTTACCGAAAATAAGTTAATTAAAAATGCCATAGCGTCTAATTCAAATATGATATTATATTCACATGTCATTATTTATATACTAAACGAGGTAGTTTTACCCGCGCGTTGCAGCGGGATCATAAATTATAATTTTATAAATATATTACTTAAAAATAATAAAATAACATTAGTCGTCTAGTTGCCGGCCAGTTAGAATGTTGTTTAATAATTAAAATTTTGTCATTTTAAAATAACCTGAGACGAAATAAAATTTATGTTAAAATGTAGATGAAAGAAAAGTGATCACAATGATATATTTGAATTTTTAAAAATAACAATACATCAAACGATAGAACAACAAAACATATATATATTACATATGAAATAAAATATTTAGGCAGCCGCATGTCTGCCTGCCTAATGAAAATCGTTCCGAAGACGATAAATTTTATATCAGAATGTAGACAAAAATAATGCGACTGTAATGATATACTCAAATTTTGTTAGAATACAATATATCAAAAGTTATCACAGAATAATAGAAATGTTATATAATGTATATAAAGTAATAAAATAAGTCAGCTGCTTACCCGTCTGACAGCTTGCTTTACTGGTTCCGACGACGATAAATTTTATATCGGAATGTAGATAAAAACAATGCGATCGTAATGATATATTCAAATTTTTATAAAATATAATATACTAAAAGCTATTATAGAAAAACAAAAACGGTATATATTATATATAAAGTATTAAAAAAAAGTCAGCTGCTTACCTGCCTGCTTGAGCTGCCTGGCAGCTTGCCTTACTGGTTCCGCCGACGATAAATTTTATATCGGAAATAAAAACAATACGATCGTAATGATATATTCAAATTTTGATAAAATATAATATATCAAAAGTTATTATAGAAAAACAAAAACGGTATATATATATATATAAAGTAATAAAATAAATCAGCTGCTTACCTGCGTGCCTGAGCTGCCTGGCACTGTTCATTGAACAGTAACCACGCGTTTATAAATAGTTATATCGTTAATGTTAATATAGGATCCCATATGTATGTCATCTAATTCAAATATGATATTATATTTACATGTGATTATTTATATACTATATATATAGTATACAATATGTATGTCACCTACCAATTCCCCAATCACAACATATATATAAGGGTAAATTACAATTTTCGTCTCTATGCTTATATAAAAATTATGGTTACCGTCCTTTTCACTATAAAATTACAATTATAGTACTTATAGTTGTTGTTTTGTTATGTTCTTTGTCCCTTTATACAAAAATTTTAAAAAAAATGACAATTTTATCCTTTCACATCAAAATATTTCTTTTATATTTCATTTTGTTAATGATTTATTATTATTTTTCTTATTTATTTAATATATATTTCTTATTATTACTATTAAAATTAATAATTTTTTTAACATGTTTTATTTTCATTATTTATTTGACATTAGTATTACTAGTATTATTATTATTTTATTACATTTTAAGTACTTACATAAATAAGTAGTATTAATTTAAGATAACTTGTATGTGACTAAATTTAATATATTGTATTGTTGTTGATTATTGTAATTAATATTGTTAATATTGATATAAAATTTAAACATATATTGAACTATTTATATATTTAGTTTTTAAAAGGTATATACTATTTTATTACTTTTCAATTATAAAGTTTATAAATATTTATCATTAAATTTATTTATCTTTTGTCTCTACTGTATATTACTTTATATAAATACTTATAAATTTGTTTAAATTTTTGTCCAAATTTATACATATATGTATTAATTTATACATTTTAATTTTTTCTGTTTTTATAAACATTATATGTTCAATGTAATTTTCACTTAACAAAACATATTATTTAATGTGTTATCCAATCTAATTTATTCATTTCAAAAAGTTAATATTCATATCAATTACAGATGTTCAATGTATGAATCCATTAAGCATAAAAAAAACTACGTGTGACACTCTTGCCACATTAACCACAATTACATGACACCCAGGATTAAACACCAGTCATAATATACATAATGATCTGAAAGCTTAATTAAAATGCGGAAGCATAAAAAGACATAAATAAAATATTACAACTGTTTCAAACACCCTACGGTGCTACAAGGTTCCAATTCTAAATCTACATACTCAATAACATTACAATCATCCCAAATACATATTATAAAAACAATCCCATTATTCAATTACCACGCTGAGTAGTAGATATTCTTCAATCACTTGAATAAATGACCTAGCTAGACGGTCCGGCTGCAGACTTTCCTTTTCCTGTAAAAACATCAACAACTGAGGAGTAAGTGAATGCTTAGTGAATACACAGATTTACGCATTTTATAAATCCTTATGATGCCCACAAGAGTAGCACCGACGACACACGTCGTGCACTCTCCACGTACACAAAGTACGATACACATGAGCCGTCGCTCCTACGAGCCCAAAGCTCGGTATGAAACCCAACCATCTGAGACAGACATAACATCGGGGATGACATACTGCCTACCAGAACCTCGTAGTGATTAGCTCCGGGTCATATAGCGCAGTATCATCGGAGTAACAGATGCGACCCACCGGTCCATCGTTAGATGCACAACAAACGAACGGACATGCATCAAATAAGAATGTGCATCTAAATTTACGCAAGTTAGTAGAATTCCAAACGAAAAATGAAGCAACATGTCTCAACAGGCAATAGCAATCATAAAGCAGATATAAACATGCGAAATCATATGTACTCACAGTGGGTGCGTTATTAAACTTTAAGCAATTTTATTTCTCTGCGAGCTTTCAACCGGACTCACAAAGTACCCCACTATGGGTTAAATAACACCACAATGGACCTGTTTCATTTCCATAAGGAAAGCATATTATAAACATGTTCATACGTGAATGAGCACCAATTTATACCAATAAAAATAATACAACATTCGGAACTGACACCAGAAATTCATATTTAAATCTTCTTACTTGATGGTTCTATTATTCCCAATTTATCCCTTCAATAACTTATTGATTAACAAGTCCCATCAAGTTTCTCAAATTATTGTGTAAATCCTTCGAAATTGTGATCCGAAAATTATTCTTTAATCTCAAATTTCTGGGATTGCCGAAATGTCAAAATTTTTATCTTAATATATCTGAACTAAAGAAGGTCCAACCGGTTCCATTTCATTTTCTCCAATTAAACCAAATCCAATACAGTTATATATATATATATATATATATATATATATATATATATATATATATGTGTGTGTGTGTGTGTGTGTGTGTGTGTGTGTGTGTGTGTGTGTGTGAGTTAGTATTTTAATGTGTCATTAATTTGTGCATATAAGTGTACTTGGCTCATATGCATACACGTTTTCATATATATACATGTGTACATTGCTCACATAGACACATGCATACATACTTTGCATGAAATTACAAAGATGATAATATGGAAATGTTTAGGTACATGAGTTTGACCAACCTCCTGAAAGTTTCGGTATGCTTTGAATGGTTTATGATCATTACCGAAACTATCCAATGGTTTCTATATGAAGGTTTCAGTACACACTTATATATATGGTTTCAGTACCTAGTGAGTTTCGGGATTATGTACCGAAACCTTAACCAAGGTTTCGGTAGTCTAGGAGTTTCAGTGTAATGTGGGTTTCAGTATGTATGTTTCGGTAGTAAGTGGGTTTCGGTATATGTACCGAAACCTTTAAGGTTTCGGTACCTCTAAACTTGTCTCGGTACCATGTAAACGCACAGTACACATACTCGTTAATTTTTCCAAAACCATATTTATAACTTGAATTTGAACCCGAAATTTTGTACACAGCTTATACAACACTAGATTTACATAAACCCACAAGAATATCTAACATGCATATACATTTTTGGACCAAAATCTCATATTCGGTTTTCATCTAAAACTCAAAAATAAACCCTTAAATTCGAATTTTAGAGAGATATTTACCTTAAATCGTTTGTTGTAGTGTTTATAGTTCCTTCTAAACAACTTGAATCCCGATTTTCAGCCTTCAATTTGACGTTTTCGTTATTTTTGATTTGAAGGATTGAGAGAACCGTAACTTTCTTTCTTTTAGAGAGAAGAAAAGAGCAGGAAAAGAAGAGAGAGTTGAATGAAAATAAAAAGACTTGTCTTTTTATTTCCCTATTTCCAACTTTTACACATTCAACCCTCAACTTTCAAAATTTTCTTAAATACTGATTTGTGTCATATTTTTCATCATCAATATAACTTAAAAATCATCAAACTTAAATAATTTAAAACTAGAAATTCTCTAATTTCTTAATTCTTCAAAACAGCAACCAATTTCTTAAATTTCATTAAATAAAGATTAAATCCTTATTTTTTTTATTCTTTCAACCACTTATTAATAATTATATCAACTTAGTAAATTGAAATCATCAATTTCTGAGCAAAACAACCTACTTTTATAATTAATTCAAATACGATCCAACTTAAATTACAATTTTAAACTAATAAACCTCAATTACAATAATTTAAATTTAAGGATGTTACAGCATGGGCTCCACCACGCTCAAACTTCGTCCTCGAAGTTATTTGACTTCAAATAGTTGCGGATATCTCCTTAACATTTCCGCCTTTGTCTCCCAAGTGTGATTTGCTCCTTTATGATGCTTCCAACGTACAAGCACCATTTCGATCTCCTTGCTCCTTAGCTTTTTCATCTTGGTATCCAACACACATTCCGGCTCCTCCACGTATCTAAGCCTTTCATCAACTTGCAGTTCAGTATGGTCGGCCCAATCTTCGTTACCAGTAGTAAATGACTTTCGGAGATTTCCAATATGAAACACTGGGTGTATGCCCGACATTTCTTCAGGCAACTCTAAACGATACGATTGATTCCCAACTTTTTCTACTATCTTTAATGGCCCAACAAATCTCGGAGCCAACTTGCCTCTCTTCACAAAACGAGTAACACCTCTCATAGGTGATACTTTCAAGTAAACCCAGTCATTCACTTCAAAGCTGATAGGTTTGTGCCTTCTGTCATAATAACTTTTCTGGCGATCCTGGGCCGCTTTCATATTCTGTCTAATTAGCTGTATCTTTTCGTTTGTCTCTTGCAATAATGCCGGCCCAGCAATCGGCGTTTCTCCAGTTTCCCTCCAACAAGTAGGAGTCCTACACCTTCTCCCATATAGTGCCTCAAAAGGTGCCTTCTTAATTGTGGCATGATAGCTGTTATTGTACGAAAACTCTATTAGTGGCAAATGATCGTCCCAATTGCCACCGAGATCCAATACACATGATCTCATCATATCTTCAAGTGTTAGGATGGTCCTTTCACTTTGGCCATCAGTTTGTGGACGATAAGCGGTACTCATAGCAATTCTCGTTCCCAACCCTTCTTGCAATGCCGACCAAAAGTTTGAGGTGAAGCGGCTATCACGGTCAGATATAATGGACATCAGTACTCCATGTCTAGCAACAATTTCATCCATGTAAATCTGAGCCAATCTTTCAAGTGAGTAATTTTCTCTAATCGGTATAAAATGAGCCGACTTAGTCAATCTATCAACTATTACCCATACTGCATCGTGTTGACGCCTAGTCTTTGGCAGTTTCGTAACAAAGTCCATAGTGATGTGTTCCCACTTCCATTCCGGAATGGGAAGCGGTTGCAAACTGCCGTATGGTTGCTGGTGTTCGGCTTTCACTAGCCGACAAGTCCTACATCGTTCAACATACTGGCCGATATCCTTCTTCAATCCCGGCCACCAAAAATCTGCCTTTAAGTCATTGTACATCTTTGTGCTCCCGGGATGTACAAAAAATTTTGATTGATGCGCTTCTTCGACGATCACATTCCTCATACCACCATATTTCGGCACCCAGATTCTTCCATACACACCTTTTAAACCAGACTCGCTCATTTCCATATTCTTTAGTTGTACTCTTATATCTTCAGCACCAACATTTTCGTCTTTCAAGGCTTCCTCTTGAGCGGCCTTGACATCATCTATAATAGTAGACATTAACATAGTAGACGTCATCATGTAGCAACAATCCTTAGCATAAGCTTTTCGGCTCAAGGCATCGGCTACTACATTAGCCTTTCCGGGATGATAAAGGATCTCACAATCGTAATCCTTTATTAGCTCCATCGAACGTCTCTGCCTCATATTGAGTTCTTTCTGACTAAAGATGTACTTTAAACTTTTATGGTCCGTGTAAAGTTGACACTTAGTACCGTACAGATAGTGTCTCCATAATTTCAGAGCAAAAGTGACAGCTGTCAACTCAAGATCATGTGTCGAATAATTTTTCTCATACTGCTTCAACTGTCTTGAAGCATACGCTATGACCTTTCCACGCTGCATCAGTACAACGCCTAACCCCAACCTTGAAGCATCTGTGTAAACCACAAAATCCTCATTGCCCTCCGGTAGAGCAAGTATCGGTGCTTCACTTAACGTCTTCTTCAAGATCTCAAATGCTTCTTGCTATATGGTTTCCCAAACAAATGGGGCATTCTTCTTTGTTAATGACGTCAACGGAACTGCAATCTTTGAGAAGTCCTTTATAAACCTCCTATAATATCCCGCCAATCCAAGAAAACTCCTGATTTCTGTAGCTGATTGCGGCGGTTCCCAATTCTTTATCGCTTCAACTTTGGCTGGATCTACAGAAATCCCAGCCCCTGAAATCACATGCCCCAAAAATTGAATCTGTTGCAGCCAAAACTCGCATTTCGAGAACTTGGCATACAACTTCTCCTTTCTTAACAGTTCCAACAATTCTTTTAGGTGATCAGCGTGTTCGGCCTCAGACTTAGAGTATACCAAAATATCGTCAATGAGCACAATCACCGACTTATCCAACATCGGTTTACAAACCCTATTCATCAAGTCCATAAAGACAGCCGGGGCGTTAGTTAACCCAAAAGGCATGACCAGAAACTCGTAATGCCCATACTGAGTTCTGAAAGCTATCTTCGGTACATCTTCTTCTCTTACTTTTAACTGATGGTATCCCGACCTCAAGTCGATCTTAGAAAAGACACAAGCCCCGTGTAACTGATCAAACAAGTCATCTATCCGCGGCAGTGGATACTTGTTCTTGATCGTCAACTTATTCAGCTCCCGGTAGTCAATGCACATCCTCATCATGCCATCTTTCTTCTTAACAAATAATACCGGAGCTCCCCATGGCGATGAACTCGGTCGAATGAAGCCCTTATCCAATAATTCCTGAAGTTGTGTCATCATCTCTTTCATTTCAGTAGGAGCAAGGCGATACGGAGAACGAGCTACCGTGCAGCTCCAGGGATCAAATCAATACGGAACTCCACTTGTCTCTCAGGCGGCACGCCAGACAAGTCTTCCGGAAACACATCCGGGAATTGTGAAACAACAGGCACATCGGCCACAGTATTTTTCTCAGCCTTAGCATCAATAGCATATGCTAAGTAGGCGTCACATCCCTTGGCAACAAGCTTTCGAGCTTTTGCAATAGTCAATAAACACAGATCCCCACTTCTCCGATCCCCATATATGCAAATCTCTCGCCCCTCCGGAGTAGTTATCTTTATCATCCGCTTCTTACATACTATGTGGGCTTCATTCTCTATCAACCAATCCATCCCGATTATCACATCAAATTCACTGAATTCTATCGGTATTAGATCCAGATTGAAGACTACATCTTCAATCACTAACGTGCAGTTACGGTATACGTGATCTACTTTTACTAGATTGTTGCTAGCAGTTTCTATGTCAAGTATAGTAGACAACTTAGACAGTGGCATCGACAATAGTTGAGCAAAAGCAGTAGACACAAAGGACCGGTTGGCACCCGAATCGAAAAGAACTCGTGCATGCATGGAATTAACAATAAACATACAAGTAACCACCTCGGGGTTTTCCTTAGCCTCCTCTGCCGTTATCTGAAATGCACGAGCTGGTGCCCTTTGTGGCTGGTTCCGGCGGTTGACTGAACCACCACTAGATCCCCCTGATAAACGGGTCGATGATGGAGCAGCAGCTGCTGGAGCGTTCTTCCGACAATTTCTACTGTAATGCCCCCATACACCACACTTATGGCAAGCATCACCTTTCCTTGGGCACTCACTCTGAAAATGGCCCAACTCTCCACAGCAAAAGCAAGCACGTCCATTAGTGCACTTGCCGAAATGTTCCAGATGACACTTATTACAGTATCGCGGCTCGGTGTTGATGGAGTAGGCACGAGCACGACCAGAAGAACCAGACTGACGGCGATAAGACTGTTGCGGCGAGTACTGAGACGAGCGAGAAGAACCAGAGTAGCCTCCTTCGCGTTGACGTTTTGGTGGTGACGGTTGTGTTGGGTTGGTGGAAGCAGCAGCAGACCCAATGGAATAACCCGACATGATCAGAATTTGCTCTACATTCCTGGCAGCCTCGAGTAAGCCAGCAAATGTAGGGTAGCGAACGTTACTCATAACCCTTCTGATTTCAATATCCAGACCAGCCTCGAACCTGGTCACCTTCCTCTCTTCAGTATCAACTTGATGAGGCGCAAACAGACTCAGCCTCGTGAACTCCACAGCATACTGGGACACAGTCTTAGTCCCCTGCATAAATGCCATAAACTTTGCCTCCAGTCTTCGGCGCTCATCAACCGGACAGTATTGCTGAGTAAATAAGTCCTTGAACTCAGCCAAGTCATAACAGAAACCTTCTCCAGTGTCAAAGCATTCACCATAGCATTCCACCACATAATTGCGTCATTAGTAAACATCGCTGTAGCATACCGAACCATGTCCTTCTCAGCACAATCGCTGATTCGGAATGTCCGTTCGGTTGCTGTTATCCATTCCAGTGCGGCAACAACATCACCCAATCCATTAAACTCCACAGCACCATTTCCTTTGAAATCCTTAAACCGACAACCTTTGGGTTTGTTAGACGACCCAGTGTTGTCATCTTGTTCATCATTATTGTTGTCCCCTTCCTTCTCCTTGTTCTTTCTCTTATCCTCTCTTCTCTTAGCATCGGCCTCAT
The DNA here is from genome assembly GCA_020465985.1 of Centrapalus pauciflorus. Taxonomy (NCBI): domain Eukaryota; kingdom Viridiplantae; phylum Streptophyta; class Magnoliopsida; order Asterales; family Asteraceae; genus Centrapalus; species Centrapalus pauciflorus. The sequence goes on along the minus strand of JAANYP010000804.1, from coordinate 18,554 downwards.
CTCGAGCCCGAAACTGATCTTGTATCATCTTGTTCTGCTCAGCCATCATGGCTAGCATCATCTCTCTGGCTTCTTCGGGTGTCATTCCTCCTCTAGACATGTTCTGAAATTATAAACATATAATTTGTTTAGTAACATGTCATTAATTTAAAGACACCACCCATTTGTTCCGTATGATAGTCAATCTCCTATAATTACTAGATCATAACCTATCTTAGTTCAGATCATTACTTAAACCACTACATGTCATCACTTAATGTTTGAGACCAAGACCTCACGGACACTTGAATCTCAAACTACTGCTCTGATACCATCTCGTGTGACACTCTTGCCACATTAACCACAATTACATGACACCCAGGATTAAACACCAGTCATAATATACATAACGATCTGAAAGCTTAATTAAAATGCGGAAGCATAAAAAGACATAAATAAAATATTACAACTGTTTCAAACACCCTACGGTGCTACAAGGTTCCAATTCTAAATCTACATACTCAATAACATTACAATCATCCCAAATACATATTATAAAAACAATCCCATTATTCAATTACCACGCTGAGTAGTAGATATTCTTCAATCACTTGAATAAATGACCTAGCTAGACGGTCCGGCTGCAGACTTTCCTTTTCCTATAAAAACATCAACAACTGAGGAGTAAGCGAATGCTTAGTGAATACACAGATTTACGCATTTTATAAATCCTTATGATGCCCACAAGAGTAGCACCGACGACACACGTCGTGCACTCTCCACGTACACAAAGTACGACACACATGAGTCGTCGCTCCTACGAGCCCAAAGCTCGGTATGAAACCCACCCATCTGAGACAGACATAACATCGGGGATGACATACTGCCTACCAGAACCTCGTAGGGATCAGCTCCGGGTCATATAGCGCAGTAACATCGGAGTAACAGATGCGACCCACCGGTCCATCGTTAGATGCACAACAAACGAACGGACATGCATCAAATAAGAATGTGCATCTAAATTTACGCAAGTTAGTAGAATTCCAAACGAAAAATGAAGCAACATGTCTCAACAGGAAATAGCAATCATAAAGCAGATATAAACATGTGAAATCATATGTACTCACAGTGGGTGCGTTATTAAACTTTAAGCAATTTTATTTCTCTGCGAGCTTTCAACCGGACTCACAAAGTACCCCACTGTGGGTTAAATAACACCACAAGGGACCTGTTTCATTTCCATAAGGAAAGCATATTATAAACATGTTCATACGTGAATGAGCACCAATTTATACCAATAAAAATAATACAACATTCGGAACTGACACCAGAAATTCATATTTAAATCTTCTTACTTGATGGTTATATTATTCCCAATTTATCCCTTCAATAACTTATTGATTAACAAGTCCCATCAAGTTTCTCAAATTATTGTGTAAATCCTTTGAAATTGTGATCCGAAAATTATTCTTTAATCCCAAATTTCTGGGATTGCCGAAATGTCCAAAATTTTTATCTTAATATATCTGAACTAAAGAAGGTCCAACCGGTTCCATTTCATTTTCTCCAATTAAACCAAATCCAATACAATTATATATATATATATATATATATATATATATATATATATGTGTGTGTGTGTGTGTGTGTATGTGTGTGTGTGTGTGTGTGTGAGTTAGTATTTTAATGTGTCATTAATTTGTGCATATAAGTGTACTTGGCTCATATGCATACACGTTTTCATATATATACATGTGTACATTGCTCACATAGACACATGCATACATACTTTGCATGAAATTACAAAGATGATAATATGGAAATGTTTAGGTACATGAGTTTGACCAACCTCCTGAAAGTTTCGGTATGCTTCGGATGGTTTATGATCATCACCGAAACTATCCAATGGTTTCTATATGAAGGTTTCAGTACACACTTATATATATGGTTTCAGTACCTAGTGAGTTTCGGTATTATGTATCGAAACCTTAAGGTTTCGGTACCAAGGTTTCGGTAGTCTAGGAGTTTCAGTATAATGTGGGTTTCAGTATGTATGTTTCGGTAGTAAGTGGGTTTCGGTATATGTACCGAAACCTTTAAGGTTTCGGTACCTCTAAACTTGTCTCGGTACCATGTAAACGCACAGTACACATACTCGTTAATTTTTCCAAAACCATATTTATAACTTGAATTTGAACCCGAAATTTTGTACACAACTTATACAACACTAGATTTACATAAACCCACAAGAATATCTAACATGCATATACATTTTTGGACCAAAATCTCATATTCGGTTTTCATCTAAAACTCAAACATAAACCCTTTAATTCGAATTTTAGAGAGATATTTACCTTAAATCGTTTGTTGTAGTGTTTATAGTTCCTTCTAAACAACTTGAATCCCGATTTTCAGCCTTCAATTTGACGTTTTCGTTATTTTTGATTTGAAGGATTGAGAGAACCGTAACTTTCTTTCTTTTAGAGAGAAGAAAAGAGCAGGGAAAAGAAGAGAGAGTTGAATGAAAATAAAAAGACTTATGTCTTTTTATTTCCCTATTTCCAACTTTTACACATTCAACCCTCAACTTTCAAAATTTTCTTAAATACTGATTTGTGTCATATTTTTCATCATCAATATAACTTAAAAATCATCATACTTAAATAATTTAAAACTAGTAATTTCTCTAATTTCTTAATTCTTCAAAACAGCAACCAATTTCTTAAATTTCATTAAATAAAGATTAAATCCTTATTTTTTTTATTCTTTCAACCACTTATTAATAATTATATCAACTTAGTAAATTGAAATCATCAATTTCTGAACAAAACAACCTACTTTTATAATTAATTCAAATACGATCCAACTTAAATTACAATTTTAAACTAATAAACCTCAATTACAATAATTTAAATTTAAGGATGTTACACTACATACGAATTTATAACAAAATTTAACAATAATTTAATTTATACATATAATATGTCAAGTTCTTATATTTTGTTAAATTTAACTACCTTTAAACATATGCAGTTTATATACATATAAAATTCTTTAGTTTCAAAAAAATTATATATTTAATTAAGACGTTATACACACACACACATATACATACATACACGTATGTATGCATGTATTCTAAAGTAAATAAATTAAAGATAAGTAAGTATTTTTTATGAGTAATGTATAATATAAATGTATATATAGTTGAATAAAGTACCTAAATGTAATATTAATCATAATACAACTTATTAATATACAAATCCATAAGTGTAAAAATTATTTTAATTAAATTCTTCAAATAATTAATAAAAAAAGAACATATCATATAAATAAATAATAATAATAAAAGAAAACATATTAGAAAAATAACACTTTAGTTAAAATGTAACAATAAGAAAAAAAACTAACTATCAAATAAATAATAATATGATAAAAGTAATTAAAATAATTTAAAAAAGAAAGTAATTAGTTAGGGACCAAAAGTGAAACAAAGTTATAAGGGCAAAATTATCATTTTTAAAAAAATGATTGGTCAAATGACTAAAAGCATAACAAAACGACAACCATATATACTAAAATTGTAATTTCGACGTGAAAAGGATCACAACTATAATTGTAATTTACCCTATATATAATAATAATAAAGAATTGTTGTGCACTGATTACACCGACAGGTAGGTACCACATCATTAGTGTTACCGTTAGTCCGTTACCCTCGTACCCGAATAATAACTTGCATACTCCAAAAAAAAAATATAAATAAATAAAAATACAAATTTTTAATTAAAATTCCACTAAAAATTTCAAACAAATAATAATTCTCTCTCTCTCTCTCTCTCTCTCTCTCTCTCTCTCTCTCCTCTCTCTCTCTCTCTCTCTCTCACTCTCTCACATACATACATACATACGTACGTACGTAAACGGTACGTACGTACGTACATACATACATACATACATACATACATACATACATACATACATACATACATACATACATACATACATACATACATACATACATATATATATATATATATATATATATATATATATATATATATATATATATATATATATATATATGCATACATACATATATAGATGAGATCATTGTAGAACCTAATTTAGTGTAGAACCGTAGAACCAACATCGTCCATAGATTAGGTTAATCTAATGGTCTTGATTAAAACCATAAAGTTTGGAATTAGTGAAAAAAAGATTGACATTAGTGATTTTTTAATTATTTCAGGGGTAAAAAAGGAATAGATTGAAAATAACAAAAAGATTGGCATTGGTAAAATAAATATTCTTTTTCTTTAAATTAAAATAACATTAATATGATTAATTGTTAAATCAAAAAAATTATATCATAAAAACGAGAATTTTATACTCTTTAAAACGAGACCGGTCATGATATATTTTTTTCGAAAAAATTTTACGTGTTTATTTTTCGTAAAAAAAATTACCCAGACCACGATGCAATGTAGCATGGCCGGTATCATTCAATGTCGAATGAACACTTGATATCGTATATTCAACGTCGATGCAACACTGCATGTACATTCAAAATTAACAGAACCAAAACAATGGTCAAAAGTATTAGTCAAAAGTTGGTTGATTTAATGGGAACAGTAATGACATATTTTTTTCGAAAAAATTTTACGCGTTTATTTTTCGTAAAAAAAATTACCCAGACCACGATACAATGTAGCATGACCGATATAATTCAACATCGATGCAACACTGCATGTACATTCAAAATTAACAGAACCAAAATAATGGTCAAAATTAGTAATCAAAAGTTGGTTGATATGAGAACAGTGTTAGGCACAAAAAGGCCTCAGTCAAACCTGTTCTACATCTGAGGGGGAGATTTCTGATCAAACCTGTTGATGCATTTGAAGGTTGAAATTAAGGCCTGTTATATGCCTTATTGAAACCTGAAAATGATTTGCAATATCAGTCTAAAGCTGTTCTATATGTTGCATGTGTTGCAACTAAGACAGTTTGTCCAAGCTGCTCTGTCTGCTGAACAGGCTGGACATAAACTGTCTACGCTGCTCTACACTGGTGAGCAGCTTGGGCACTTTTCAAGTGTTCTGTTCTTTGTGAACAGGCTAAACACTTTATGGAATACGTTTCCAAGTCATCATGTATTGTTTTTGGCTACAAGATCAGTTTACAAAGTCGAAGACAAAGTGGAAAACAGAACTGCTCAACCTGCCCACGCTGTTCTGCAACATGAAGACAAAAGGATATTTGAAAAAGGGTGACAGACCTTTTTCTTATATCAAAATAGGCATTTACAAGGAAGAAAGACGCAAAGTTGACATTCCTAAATTAGTTAAAGGCAATGCAACAGTAGACAAAGTGAAAAGACAAAAGTACTGCACATATGAAGACAAGTCTGCTTTTCAGAAAAGTGCAGAAAAGTTATGTTGTCTTTTCAAACAAGACTTCTCCTTTTTCATTCCGTCCAATGAAGAAGTTTCTCTTAGATCCTCTGAGAGAGTATAAAAGGAAGCTTCTAAGGTCAGAAAGAATAAGCAAGCCAAAATAAGCTAAGTGCTAAAACCAAGAGTAAACGTGCAAGTGTGTTTTTCATGCATGCAAGTCTGTTTGTGTAATTCAGTTTCTTAGTGTCTAAGCTGTTCTACATAAGCTGTTCCTCTGAGTCTTGTAAACTTAGTGAGTGCTTCTTAGTGAGAGTATTCATTGTTAACTAGTTTGAGTCTGTCTTAGACTAGTGAATATACTGTTGTATCTGTCATCTCAGCTTGAACATTTCCGCATTCAAGCTTGTTTGTAATTAACAATTTGTTGATAATACATACAAACATTGAGAAAATAGTGTGTAGTTTTTAAATAGCTGTATTCACCCCCCCTCTACAGCTTAAAGCTATATACTTTGGGAACCTCTCGGGACCTACAACTGGTATCAGAGCAGTTTAGAGTGTGTGTCATTCTAGATCTCTCATTTCCCAAGTTTCCATGGACAACAGTGCTGCAAATTCCTCATACTATGACAATGGCTCAATGGGCAAACCTCCAAAGTTCAATCATCAGAACTTTTCTGGTTGGAAGTGCAGAATGATGCTCTACTTAGAGAATCTGGATGTACAACTACCAGAAATTGTAATGGAGGGTCCTTATGTGCCAACCTCTGTTACTACAATAACTCCTGCTGTTGAAGGAGCAGCTCCTGAGATCAGAACATTTGAGAAAGCAAAAGCTCAATGGTCTGATGAAGACAAAAGATTGGTGGCTCTTGATGCAAAGGCCAGAAACAATCTGGTCATCTCCTTGCCTGATGATGTGTTCAAACAGGTTGAGAAGATGAAGACTGCCAAGGAGATGTGGGATACTTTGTGTACCGTCTATGATGGACCCACAATCACACTGGATAACAGGATTAACAACCTTGTTAGACAGTACGAACTCTTCTTTGCAAAACCAAAGGAGACCCTCACAGAAACCTACACCAGGTTTACTGCTCTTGTGAATGATCTCAAAGCTGTTGGGATCACTAAGGACAGTCTTACTCTGGTGAACAAGTTTTTGGACATCCTCCCTGAAGAATGGAATTACTTTTCAACAATTTTAAGAAATTCAGGAACAATCAGAAGTATGGATCTTGTCAACTTGTATGGATCTTTACTAAATGATGAACAGTCAAGGCAACAGAAGAGAAATGCCTTGGAGATGTCTAAAAGAGGTGCAGCCTTTGTGGCTAATGTGAGACAGTCTGTGAGTCAGGTGAGTGATGTGTTCACTCAACCTGATCAACAGAATGATGACAAGGAGGAGGTGTCAGATGAGGAAGATAATGCAGATCTTGCTGAACAGGATGATGAGCAAATGATAGCTATGCTTGTCAAAAGGTTCAACAAGAAAAGGTTTGGAAGAAACATGCTGCAAGGAAGTTCAGGTGCTGACAAAAAGAAGGCATTTGATAAATCAAAGGCTGAGTGTTTCAAATGTGGCAAAACTGGCCATATAGCTGCTGACTGTGTGTCAAAAGCTATTGGTCAGTCATCCAAACCATACAAGACAAACAAGGATGATGGGTATAGGGTTAAGTACCTTATGGCCATGGCTAAGCTGAGGAAGTTGGAAAACTTAGTGGGTTCTAACCGCCAAAAGGGACTCATGACAAAGACTTGTGATTGGGAGGAATCTGATTCATCATCTGATGAAGAAGACAATCAATGTCTGATGGCCAACACTGATGTCCCATCAACAAGCAGTTTCAAACAGGATATGGCTGAAGCTGAAGCTTTCAGCAGCTTAGAGAACTGGAATCCTACAATGATGTATAAGGTACAAAATTTTATGGCTTACAGTTCTGAAGAAAAGATTAAGATGTTTGAATATATGTTAGTTGATTTGAAAGCTGCTGTTGAGAAGCATGATGCTTTATCATCTGAAATCTCCAAGCTTAAAACAGATCTTAAAACAAAATCCAGTAAACTGGACAGTTTCCATAAGTTGGAAATTGAGCTTGATGAATTAAAACACATCAACTCCATTTTACTGTAAGAAAAGAGAGAAACAGATATAAAGCATGCTAAGCTTCAAAAGATAGTTGACTCTTGGTGCCAATCTGCACAAAAAGTCAGCCATTGTATAAGTCAACAGATCCCTGCACAAATTCAAGCCTATCTTGGAGGGGATCTTGATACAGCAGCTTCCATTGTTGAGATTAATAATCTGAAAGAAGATTTATCTACTCTTGGTGAGCTTCCAAACACTTTTGTTCAAAAAGTGAATGGTAAACTAATTTCAACAAACAGGTTTGTCAGGCCTCAAAATACTGACAGCTCGTGTGAACCTAGCTCAAAAGCTGGTGTTGGAATATGTTCTCCATCAATCCAGCCTGCTAAGTGCTCTGCTGATTCACACAAGCAAAAGAAAGGAAAACATGTCCAAACTACAGCTGTGGATACTAAATCTGTTGACAAAACAGGCTCTGTGTCCAAAGCTGATGGCAAAAGACATAATAATCCTTTTGATGCTAAACATTTTGAAAACAAGTTTTCAAAAGTTAAGCAGTCTGTTTTCAACAAGGGCAAGTCTCATGTTGAAAGTAAACCTGCTGTGATTTCTAATAAGTTTACTAATCATAGTGGTAAACTGGTTTTACATGAAAATAAGTTTTTCAAAACCAGAAACAATGATTATGTTGATAGGCAGCATAAATCACATCTCAGTAGTGACAAAGGCAAAGCCATTGCTCAACCTGAGAAACATGGGAATAAGTTTCCCAAATCTGTGGAAGTTCAAAAGCCAATTAAGCTTCCTGTCTTTGACATTTGTCCTCCTAAAAGAAGGAAAGAAGAGACAAACAAAGCTGTGACTTTTGAACCCTCCACACAAGTTGTTGATTCATCAAATAGTAATAAATTTGCTAAACCTGCTAAAAGAATCAACAAAAATAACTCAGAATGTGTTTCTGAAAGTTCTTCTTTCAAAAATCCTAAAAAGAGAAAATGTTATAAATGTGGGAAGAAGACACATCTGGCCAAAGACTGTCCTGAACCTGAGGACATGAGGCCTGTTGACTCTGATAGTTCTCTCACAGCTGTTACAAGCAGTGTTGGAAACATCTCAGTAAATAAAAATGGTATCCAAGCTGACACCATTCAAATTGGGAATATTAGTGTGGATATTATGAGTCCATCAACAAATGTTGATGAAGTAGGCGAACTCATCTCTGTGATGAGTTCCCCTAAAAATGACTAATATCTCTCTTATCACTCTGCAGGAAAAACAACCTTCCCAGGTTTGGTACTTGGACAGTGGCTGCTCAGGGCACATGACAGGTTGTAAAGAATTGCTGAGTGATCTCAGGTCTGAAAAAGGGCCAAAAGTCACATTTGGTGACGATGTACAGGGATCCACTGAGGGATATGGAACTCTTAGAGCTGGTGCTGCAGTATTCAAAAGAGTTGCCTATGTGGTTGGGCTAAAACATAACCTTGTTAGCATAAGCCAACTGTGTGATGCTGGCTACAAGGTTAACTTTGATGAGCACCTGGGTTACATATTGGATCCCCAAGGAAAAGTTGTGCTATGTGCTCAACGAAAGAAAGGTGTATATGTTGTGGACATGCAATCTGCTGATTCCACAACTGAAACCTGCTTTCTCACAAGAACAAATGCAGACTTAAACTGGTTATGGCACAAAAGGCTGTCACATCTGAACTTCAAGAACATCAATAAACTCTGTAAGAAAGAGTTGGTGACAGGTTTGCCCTCTATAACCTTTGTTAAAGATAAACTCTGCACAGCTTGTGAAAAAGGCAAGCAGAGGAAAACTTCTTTTAAATCCAAACATAATTTCTCTATTGATACTCCACTCTTCTTAATCCACATGGACTTGTTTGGACCTGTAAATGTCCCAAGTCTAGGAGGAAGAAGGTACACTCTAGTAATGGTTGATGAGTTCTCCAGGTACACATGGGTGATCTTTCTGAAGAGCAAAGGAGAGGCTGCTAAAGAAATTATTGGATTTGTGAAAAAGATGGAGATGCTGAACTCTGCTCAAGTGAAGCAGCTTAGAAGTGATCATGGTACTGAATTCAGAAACAGTACTCTTGAAGACTTCTGTGAAGAGAAAGGAATCACTCAAAACTTTTCAGCTGTAAGAACTCCACAACAAAATGGAGTTGCTGAAAGGAGAAATAGAACTCTTATTGAAGCTGCTAGAACCATGCTGTGTGCATCAGGTTTGCCTTCATCATTCTGGGCTGAAGCTGTCAACACTGCCTGCTTCATTCAAAACCGATCCTTAGTGGTAAAAAGGTTGAACAAGACTCCTTATGAGCTGCTCAAAGGAAGGAAACCAAATGTCAGTTACTTCCATGTGTTTGGGTGTCCCTGCTTCATTCTGAATCAGAGGGATCAACTGACAAAGTTTGAACCTAAAGCTGATGAAGGTTTGTTTGTTGGCTCTCTGCTATCTCTAAAGCCTACAGAGTATACAACAACAAAAGAAAGGTGATAGATGAATCTATCAATGTCACCTTTGAAGAGTCCAAGAATGCTTTCACCAAAGCTGTTCCTGAATCAGTTTAAGGAGAACTTAACTTTGATGATCTGATGCATTCAAACAATGAAGAGGACTCAAAAGCTTCCACTACACCCAGTGTGGAACCTGTTAATCATGATGGACATGATGATGATTATGTCAATACACCCTGTGTGAATAAGTGTACTGACTTAATTACAAATGCATGTCCTGAACCTATCAATGCTGATTTTCCTAGTTCTACTGCTGATATGTTCAACAGTGGTCAGACATGTTCAACAAGTGAACAGGCTCAAGACAACAGTGTGTCTGAAAATCTTGAGAGCTGTTCAACAGGACCTGCTGAAGATGTTAACAACTCAGGTGAATCATCATTGAAAAATGATCCTAAGTGGATCAGGTGTCACCCCAATGATCAAATAATTGGTGACATCAACAAAGGGGTACAAACACGGTGGGACAGCTTAGGGAATTTTTGTATGTTCTTCAGTTTTGTTTCACTGATGGAGCCAGAGAAGGTTGATGAAGCACTAAAAGATGCCAATTGGATCACTGCCATGCAAGAAGAGCTCAATCAGTTTGAGAGAAACAATGTATGGAAGCTGGTCCCTGCTCCTAAAGGTAAAACTATAATTGGCACTAAATGGGTTTTCAGGAATAAGATGGATGAGCAAGGTCATGTCATTAGAAATAAGGCAAGACTGGTTGCTCAGGGCTACAGACAGGAGGAAGGAATTGATTATGATGAAACATTTGCTCCGGTGGCCAGGCTAGAAGCAATTCGTTTGTATCTAGCCTACGCTGCTCATAAGAGCATTAAGGTATTTCAAATGGATGTGAAGAGTGCATTTTTAAATGGGAAGCTGCAAGAAGAAGTTTATGTCAAGCAGCCTCCAGGTTTTGAAAATGAACAACATCCAGGTTTTCTCTATAAGTTGGACAAAGCTCTCTATGGTCTCAAACAAGCCCCTAGAGCCTGGTATGACACTCTTACTAAGTTCCTTATGAGCAATGGGTATTCCAGAGGTAAAGTGGATACTACACTGTTCATAAAGAAAGTAAAATCTGACATTATGCTTGTTCAAATTTATGTGGATGATATAATATTTGGTTCTACTAATGAGCAGTTGTGCAAGAATTTTTCATTACTCATGAAATCCAAGTATGACATGAGTATGATGGGAGAACTTACTTTCTTTTTAGGATTACAGGTTAAACAAACCTCAACTGGAATTTTTATAAATCAAAGAAAGTACACTTTAGATCTATTGAAAAAGTTCAAATTTGATCAAAGTTCTCCTATTAAAACCCCAATGGCAACTAATGTAAAATTGGATGCTGATGCCAGTGGTAAAGCTGTTTCAGTAACAGCTTACAGAGGCATGATCGGGAGCTTGCTATATTTAACTGCTAGTAGACCTGATATTATGTTTGCCACCTGTCTGTGTGCTAGGTTCCAAGCTGATCCAAAGGAATCTCATCTAGCTGCTGTTAAAAGAATCTTCAGATACCTAAAGGGTACACCAGGTTTGGGTCTTTGGTATCCCAAAGACTCCAGCCTTGAACTAACAGGCTATTCAGATTCTGATTTTGCAGGCTGCAGGCTAGACAGAAAAAGCACAACAGGTGGATGTCAACTCCTTGGTGGAAAGTTGATCAGTTGGAGTAGCAAGAAGCAGAACTCAGTGTCCACTTCTACTGCTGAAGCTGAGTACATTGCTGCTGGAAGCTGCTGTGGGCAGATTCTGTGGATGCAGCATCAGCTTGAAGATTATGGCCTTGTGTATAGGAAAACTCCTATTATGTGTGATAACACAAGTGCCATAGCCATCTCCAACAATCCAGTATTTCATTCAAGAACAAAGCATATTGAAGTCAGACATCACTTCATCAGGGATCACATTCAGAAAGGTAATATGGAGGTAAGTTTTATTTCCACAAATGAACAGCTTGCAGACATTTTCACCAAACCTCTGGATGAAACAAGGTTTAATTACCTTGTCAGCAAGCTGGGAATGTTAAACAAGAGTAACTAAGTGTTTCTCAAAGGTCTAAAAATCTGTGTGTTTCACACTGCTCAAGTTTCTCAGAACAGCTTAGACAGAACAGGTTATACATGTTCTGTACTTAGTCATTTGTCTGGAAAACTTGAACAGCTTGAGCATACAACAGGCTGAACAAAATCAGTTTATTCGTCCAGCCTGCTCTGATGGTCCAATCTTCAACTTGTCCACTTCTTCACACTGTCTTACAAGCCATTGTCTTGTAACCTGTTCAATTATTGAACACAACCTACTCTTAAAAAGGAGAGCAGGCTGGAGGAACAGTTTGAAAAATGAACAGCTTGAAGATTGACCAGCTTGTGATGACCTTGGTCATCACAGGGTTGACCAACAACTTAGACCAAAAATTTTAATTACCTTTCTTCAAACTTAAGTTACTTAATTAAGGTTTTATTTAACTTAATTACTGCGGATAATGTGGATTACGTGTGTAAGTGATTAAAAAGGACTCAAGTGGTATGACAAACGGTCTGACATGGACAACCGTTCCGTTTTCCGTTAACGACTTTTTTAAATCAAACCGCCCAAAACCTTCTCTCTCATACACACTCACATTCAAATCCTATAAATACCAAAATACTGTTTCATCTTCCTCATCATTTCCAGAAATCCTCAAGAACCCTAAAAATCGACTAAGTGTCTTTTGCTTCCTCAAAACCTCAAAACTCTCCAAATGGCTCACAAACCTAATCCCTTTCTTCCAGTGTTCGTTGGTGATGATGTTGTCAAACACTCATCAGTCACCACAATGCTGACCATCAAACCCACAAACTACGTTGCAAACCTTACTATCCCCAAAAACTATGTGGGGAAAGGTTACGATCAAATGGTGGAGTTTCTACAAGTTCATCCATTGAACTATGCTATGACTGCAACTCCTGGTGTCCTGTACCAGGAGATGGTGTATGAGTTCTGGTACACCTGTTCTTACAACCCCAACACCACAGTCATCAAAGGGACTATTCTTAATGGGACTCAAACCAGTGAGATAACTGCTGATCTTCTGAGGGAGGTTCTTCATCTGCCTGTTGCTGAGTCATATGATCTGCCCCAGCCTGAGAACGAGCAAATGAGAAATCTGCTACGCTTCTGTGGTGTAGCAGAACCCAAAATTGGAGCAACATTGTACAGAAAGGATTTGTCTCCTACCTACAGCTTTCTGTTTGCTTCGGTGATGATGAGCTTCAGCAGCAAAGTTGGTTCCTTTGACCAACTGAGTAGAGATGAAGTTCCAATAGTCCTACAGCTAGTGGATGGGACTACCCTTGATATGGCTAAGTGGATCTTTATGAACTTGAGGAACCTGGTGCAGCAAGAGCCAAGACCAGCTGCTGTCCGTTATCCCAGGTTTCTAAGCATCATTTTCAACCATGTTTGTGGTGAGCAACTATACAACTCTCAGCCCTTACTTAAGTCTGCTGCATTCCCTGTCATAGGGAATAGAATTTTCCATACTCCTGTACTTCAAAATGAGCCTCCTCTATCCACACAGATGAGGAGGTTGTTAGGTTTGGTGGAAGGACCCTCTGTTGTGAGGGTGGATCCAGAAGCTGCTGCTCCCGCAACAAAATCCAAAGCCAGGTCCAAACTTGTTAAGAGGACCCTGGCAACTGCTGAAGCTGGGCCTGTGAAAAAGAAGGCCAAATCAGCTCAGACTGAGTCTGTACCTTTAGCCTCTGTGGCTGAAAAGGAGAAGACTCCTCACCCTGGTTCATTTGTTGAACCTCAAGCCTCTGAGGCTGGTGCCTCTGTGGCATCTGAAACTATGGAACAAGCCAACCCACCTGTATCTGACCCAGTCTCAAAATCTGTCCAGTCTGAACCTCTCATCTCCTCTCCCCAATCACCCACTCCATCCATTCTCTATCACCGAAAATCTATCTCTAAAAAGAAAACAGCTACAACAACCACCTCCTCTGTTCCCTCTCAACAGGGTTCAGTTGTAAAAGAAGCAACCCCTGCTGCCTCTCCTATTTTGGGAGAAGGTTCAGCCACATTGGAGCATGCTTCACTCCCTTCTGAGTCTACCCAGAGTCAGCCTAGACCCTCTGGTTCCTCCCAACAGGAACCAGTTGTACAAACGGAGATACCCACATCAACTATCCCAGCCTCCCAACAGGCTGAGGATATTGAAAGACAGGAGTCCTCTCCACTCCATACTGCGTCCACACTGTCCCCCTCTAAAATCTTCTCACACCCTGAGTCTGCACGAGGTGCCCACGCTGCTGATATAGACCAATCAGCAGCTCAGCCTCAATCTTCTGCTCCCCATGATACAGCTGTTCTACACCAAACAACTGCTGAGGGACCAACAACCCAAGATGATGAACCTCAGGGATCACACCATCCCTCTGGTGAGGCTACTCCCTCCATGCAAACTCCATCAGCAGGTTTCACCACTGCTGATGTTGAAATGCATATCCCATCTCCCAATGATGAGGTGCTTTTAAACCAAGGCACTGCAGAGGGAACCACCACTGGTCTTCATGAGGATGTTGCAGCACAAGCAGCATCTGAAAGGCCCTCAACACCAACCCCTTCTCCCGGTGATGCAGCTACAGCCGCTGCTGAAGGACCTCTTGACCCCTCCAAGCTGGCCATCTAACTTTTGCCCAGGCTATGGAGCTTCTTTCAAAAGTTTCTCTTCCCTCTCCATCTCATCCTCAAACACCAGCCTCATCATCATCTTCTCCATCTACCCACTCAAAACAGTCTACCCAAACCCCTCCATCTCCTAAAGACCTGCCTTTGAAGGATCAGCTTTCCTTGCTGACCAACAAAGTTAGTTCTTTAGAATCCTCTCTGTCTTCTCTCCCCTCTATCATATCAGACTCTGTGTCTGCACAGCTTCAGGGGTTCTTTGATTCGTTCAAGGCCTCTTTCCCTACCACTCCACAACCTGATCACTCTCCACAGCTGTTAGCACTCACTGCTCAGCTGCAACATGTGTCCACATCCCTCTCCTCTATTCTTTCCATGCAACAGGACTCTGTGTCCTCAATAACAGCCCTTTCTCAACAGCTGTCATCTCTTCTTACTTCTTGCAACTCTACTCTTCCCGCCACTCTGGCTAGCTTACAAACTCTCATTGGCTCCCTTTCAAACTCTGTGTCATCAGATCTTGCTGATGTGCAAGATTCTCTAGAACTTCATCTTGCACAGCTGCAAACTCTGCTGTTCACAGCGTCTGATAGGGAAAATATTGTAAAGCTAACCTCCCTTGCTGATTCCCACTCCTCTTCTCTTCAGACCTGTCTTTCCCAGCTTTCAGAGGTGAAGGATAACTTGGCTTTCTTAGTGACTAGCCTTGTTGGTCCCAAACCTTCTGCTAAACCTGCTGGCAAACCTGCTGACTTTGTGTCTTCAGGCAGACCAGGTGTTGAAGTCGCTGCTTCATCTCCTTCAAAGGGGGAGAAGTCATCTGCCTCGAAGACTAAGTCTAAGGGGGAGAAAACTTCTTCTCCTAAGGAGATACCAGTGTCTGCAACCCAAACTGGTCAGCCAGCAGATATTTTTGAAACAGGTACAGCTGAAGGTGCTTCTCAAGCTGCTCTGCCTACTCAGGCTATCTCTCCAAACCCTGCTCAGTCTAAGGGGGAGGAATTCATCTCTGAGGACATGCCCAGCAGTAAAAGAAGGCATCTAATTATAACAGAAGAAGAAGAAGAGGAAATTCCTGAGGCTGCTACCACTACAGCAGCTAAAGGAAAAGGAATAGCAAAAGATGATCCCATACAGCAGAAACAAGCAGAAGATCAATTTCACAAAGCCAGGGCTAAAGAAATGGGTCTTCCTATGCACAAGTACTATGAGTTTAGAGAAGTACAGCTTCAAGCCCTGGAAGTGCTTAGAAAAGAAGAAGAATCTGCCAAAGCTGCCAAAGCTTTTGCACTTCAAGAAGCAAAGAAAATTAAAATGTCTACTCTGGAAGTGCAAAAGAAAATATTAGAAGCTACTAAGGGATCAGCAGGGGAGAAGGAAAAGGAAGTAGAAAAAGGTACTCCGGTCTCTGTGACCAAATCTACAGTGCCTCATGCAAGAGCTCAATACCACTTTGACAACTTGGCAAAGAAAAAGTTTCATGATGTTGCTGAAAGAAGGCTAGCCAAGGAAGCAATTGTTAAAGCTGTCCCTGTATCAAGGAAAGGCAGTCAGTGGAAGCTGAAAATAACAAGAATGGGTGCAACAGGCCCAGAATTGGAAACATATGACCACACTGACGTAGCACAGATGGGGTACAGAGAATGGATTGAGCTGGCAGTTGCCCTGAGTGAATCAAAGTCCGAAACGGCTAAGGAAATCAGGGCATATGTCAAGAAATTGATGGAAAGAGTAAAGGACCTTGGCCTGATCTCTAAAGAAGTAAGTGAAGGTGTCTTTGTGACACATCCTAAAATAACGGCCAGGAGAACTAAGAAGGACACAGAGCTGGAAGAACTCCTTATAATGATTGAACAAGGAGATTATGCTGTGGAAATTAAAGGAGTTGACCACAGCCTGCCTAAAGGAGTAGAATTT
The DNA here is from genome assembly GCA_020465985.1 of Centrapalus pauciflorus. Taxonomy (NCBI): domain Eukaryota; kingdom Viridiplantae; phylum Streptophyta; class Magnoliopsida; order Asterales; family Asteraceae; genus Centrapalus; species Centrapalus pauciflorus. The sequence continues at coordinate 1,961 of JAANYP010000804.1, read as the reverse complement.
GAAGATGGCAAAGTAATTGAAGAGCCTGAGTTAGGGGCATTTTTTGTAGATCCCTTGTCTCAAAAGAAATGCTTTCAAAGAGCTTCAGACCTACATAAAGTTGGTCTTAAGCAGCTTGCAGCCTTCAGGATTGCCTCCTCCTTCAGACAGTCCAGCTTATGGAGAGCAGCCATCTGGGATGAGCTGAAAGGATTCTATAACAGAGGTGAGCTTCAAGATTCTAACTTCATGTTTCTCAGAGTTGAAATTGAAGAAATGGAAGAAACGAAGGAAGAACTTGAAAGAAGATTCAAACAAGGAATGCCACCTCCAGTCCAGTGAAGTCCATCTACCATATGGGTAGGTGAAGAATGGAAGCTGTCCATCAGTTGGACATGCTTACCATTATTTGCTCCCGACAAAAACAGTCCAATGTACATCAGTTGTACTTTATTTACATTTGTTGTAATTTCACTTTACATTAGTTGTAATATACATTAGTACATCAGTTGTACTTTTGTAAGAACATGTGTTGTTCTAATGTATTCAAAAATCAGTGTATATATAAACTGATCTTTTACTTTATGATGATGTTGTAATTCTATTTCAACAAGTATATTGTAAAAATATATAGTGATTTTTGACGAAGACAAGCTTAGACTGGTTATTGCAAATAGGGGGAGATTGTTAGGCACAAAAAGGCCTCAGTCAAACCTGTTCTACATCTGAGGGAGAGATTACTAATCAAACCTGCTGATGCATTTGATGGTTGAATTTAAGGCCTGTTATATGCCTTATTGAAACCTGAAAATGATTTGCAATATCAGTCCAAAGCTGTTCTATGTGTTGCATGTGTTGCAACTAAGACAGTTTGTCCAAGCTACTCTGTCTGCTGAACAGGGTGGACATAAACTGTCTACGCTGCTCTATACTAGTGAGCAGCTTGGGCATTTTTCAAGAGTTCTGTTCTTTGTGAACAGAACCTGTTCTTTGTGAACAGGCTAAAACACTTTATGGAATATGTTTCCAAGTCCTCATGTATTGTCTTTGGCTGCAAGATCAGTTTACAAGGTCGAAGACAAAGTGGAAAACAGAACTGCTCAGTCTGCCCAAGCTGTTCTGTTACATGAAGACAAAAGGTTATTTGAAAAAGGGTGACAGACCTTTTTCTTATATCAAAATAAGCCTTTACAAGGAAGAAAGACGCAAAGTTGACATTCCTTATTTAGTTAAAGGCAATGCAACCGTAGACAAAGTGAAAAGACAAAAGTTCTGCACACAAGAAGACAAGTCTGCTTTTCAGAAAGTGCAGAAAAGGTTATGTTGTCTTTTCATACAAGACTTCTCCTTTTTCATTCCGTCCAATGAAGAAGTTTTTCTTAGATCCTCTGAGTGAGTATAAAAGGAAGCTTCTAAGGTCAGAAAAGATAAGCCAAAAAAAAAGTTAAGTGCTGAAGCCAAGAGTGAACGTGCAAGTATATTCTTCATGCATGCAAGCCTGCTTGTGTAATACAGTTTCTTTGTGTCTAAGCTGTTCTACTTAAGCTGTTCCTCTAAGTCTTGTAAACACAGTGAGTGCTTATTATTGAGTGTATTCATTGTAATCTAGTTTGAGTCTGTCTTAGACTAGTAAACATACTGTTGTATCTGTCATCTCAGCTTGAACCTTTCCGCATTCAAGCTTGTTTGTAATTAACAAATTGTTGATAATACATACAAACATTGAGAAAATAGTGTGTAGTTTTTAAATAGCTGTATTCACCCCCCTCTACAGCTTAAAGCTATATACTTTGGGAACCTCTCGGGACCTACAGATTTGTATATATGAGTATTGGAGAAGTGGGGATCAATGTCTAATGATGATTGTCAGGTCCCGAAAGCTGATTGCTTAGGGCTGTGAGTTTTGTTTGGTATATGCTATTGATACCAAGACTGAAGAGAAAACTGTGGCCGATGCGCCTGTTGTCCCAAATGTTTCCATA
>JAANYP010000803.1:0-21095 GCA_020465985.1 Centrapalus pauciflorus | reverse complement strand
ACTTGACGTTTTAAGCGCACTTTATTTATAAACTTGTAATGTTGGGTGATTTAAGACATAAAAATCTATAAATATACATATTATCATATATTAGTGATATTAAGTCCTTATCATCATTTAGGACTCGGTTAAACACCTCCGGTTTCATCACCCATCAAACAACGCACATTTGCATTTTTGCGCTAGTTTTGCCATCACAAGTTCGGTGAGTTCTCATAGCCCCTATTTTCACAATGTTATGTTTTGGGGATGAAATACATGCTTCGTTTTTATATGGACACAACAACAACGTCATTTCTATTATGTATTACACATGTGGTTCCATCCGCCCTTATATCATGAACCGTTAATTGCATTTATTTGTAAGCGTGAATATATTGTGGATAGATCTATTGGGAGTCATGTCCCCCATTCGGGTTAGCTCGGTTCGGTTAACAGCGAGTGCATATATATTTAACACACGGTATTACGTATGGGAATACTGCACAGGGCAAACTCATTTTAATTAAGCTTCGGTTGCATGATGGTTTATATGTAATACATAACATGGAATTTATGATTTTATAAATTCAAACTCTATTATTGTTGTCCATACAAGTCAGATTTACGTGTAAACCTATGAGCTCACCAACAATTTTGTTGACGTATTTTAGCGTGTATTTTCAGGAAATTAAGGCAAGTATGCCTTCAGAAGTAACCACTTTCAAGCTTCCGCACTTAAGGAGTCGCATTCTTTTTTTCAAACCGTCGGAGATTTATTTGCATTATTTTGGATAATTTAATTATGTATTTAAATCTCTGTACCTTGCGAACTACTCTTTATCATTTACGGGTTATGTAAAACATTTCTACCTTTTAAAGTCATATCGATGTATTTTTGAAAACGTCCAAATAGTGGTCGTTCATTATGATTATGGTTACGCTTCCGCACTCGTCACGTCTCGCTGCCAACCGAGGTAGCAGGGTGTGACAGATTGGTATCAGAGCCACAGTTATAGTGAACTAGGTTGCATTAGTACCCTAGACTATAACTGCACATAAGATTTACTGATTTTAGAAAATATTTTGTAACTTGTAACTAACTAAAAGACTATGAATGGACCTTGATAGCAGAAATCATGTCCCATCCGGAAACCATCATCATATCGGATTCAGAGGAGGAGTACACTCCTGCTAGCCCCACGGCCACTGAGATTTTCCACGAGGAAGACACATCGGAAGAAGAGGACCCCTCGGAAGATCCGATGTGGGAGACGGAAGAAGAGCCGATGGAGGAAGAAGATCCATTGCCTCCAACGGTCCCTGCTCGCGTTCCATACCATCCAGCCGAACCGTCACATAAGCCGTATAGGCCATACCCTAACGGCCCCAAAATGTTGTACACACCCCGAAAGCGGGTGAACCCACCAAGAGGGGAGTCTATTCCTGTCCCGACTCCCCAGCCCAATCCCCCACCACCACACCGACGGGTAGACGCCCGGCGATGGACCTGGATACCGGAGACCCTCCGCGAATGGAGGCAGATGGAGGGAAATCCTCCCAACTTCGAGATAGGAGGACCATCCTCCGCACCTGTCCCGACCCTCACCCAAGAGCCTACCGAGCAAACCATACCACTTCTGATAGCACGGTCGACTAGGCATGACCACCAGATCCGATCACTTAACCTAGATATCGGTGGGATGACCGCTCGTCTAGAGCGGGAGGAGTTGCAAAACTCCAACATCTACTGGGCTAATCAGCACGCCCTTGCTATTCAACAGAATGGCCTGAATGAGCTTCGGCAGCAACTAGCCGAAAGCCAAGCTCGGATCGAGGAGCTGACTCAGCGCCTCAACGCAATGGAAAAGGGAGAGACCCCCGATCACTCCCACACTTAGTGCACTTCTATCTATCTTTGTAATAGTAGGAAAATATCATGTAATAGTATAGGACAAAATTTTCGGGTAATAACCCGCCCCTAATGTAAGGAAATTTCGAATGACTAATGAATGAAAAATTGCAAGTTATTTATGAAATTGTGTTTGATGATTATAGTATTGTGCTTTAAGGAAAATTTACCTCTTTAAGATTCAATTTCTTACACTATGCTTTTTCTTTAAAATTTTAAGATAATGCCGCCGAAACGAGCAATGAACGCTGCTGACATTGAAGAGCTAGTCGCACAAAGAGTGGCTGCCGCTATAGCCACGTATGAGGCAAATAGGAATAGCTCAGCTAATGGAGATGGTGGTGCTAGCCGCACCACGGGAGGAACTGAAATCCACGCAAAAGGTTGTGGAATTAAAGGATTTTTAAGTTGCAAACCCCGGTATTTCAACGGAACTGAAGGAGCCGTTGGCTTGATACGATGGTTTGAGAAGTTAGAATCTGTCTTTCGCGTCAGCGGATGTGCTGAGGGAGATAAGGTGAAGTTTGCTACTCACACTCTACAAGATAGCGCCCTCACATGGTGGAATTCCTATGTCCAGTCTGTAAGTATCGATGAAGCCTACCAGCTCACATGGTCCGCGTTAAAGCAAATGATGACGGACGAGTACTGTCCGAGGAACGAACTCCAGAAGATGGAATCGGAGTTCTGGAACCTGTCGATGAAGGGAACAGATGTGACGGGGTACACCAACCGATTTCATGAGCTGAGCATTCTGTGCCCTCAAATGGTGACCCCGGAGTACAAAAAGATCGAGCGTTACATTTGGGGACTCGCTCCTCAAATTCAAGGTAATGTCACTGCCTCCAACCCATCCACCCTACAAGATGCCATCAGGATGGCCAATAATCTTATGGACCAAGTATCCTGGAGGAATGAAGCCAAGGCCGGGGAAAACAAAAGAAAGTGGGAAGACAAGACCGGGAAGAATGCGGGTTCACAATCCAAAGAGCCCGAAACCATTAAGGCTTACGCAGCGGGAGCTGAGCCAAGAAGAGGTTATACCGGTACCAAGCCATTCTGCACTAAATGCACCTTCCATCACGACCAGGGTCCCTGTCCAACCCACTGTGAGAAATGCAAACGTTTGGGGCATATGGCCAAAGACTGTAAATCTGGAGCCCCGGGAACCAGTGGCAGCAATCAAAAAGGCTGCTTTGAATGTGGAGTTACTGGGCACTTCAAGAGTGAGTGCCCGAAGCTGAGGAATGGTGGAGGAGCTCAGGGGAGAGCTTTTGTGTTAGGAGCAGGTGACGCTCGTCAAGATCCCCACGTAGTATCAGGTACGTTTCTTTTAAATGACATTTATGCTTACGTACTCTTTGATACTGGGGCTGATAGGAGCTTTATATCTGATAAGTTTAGTAAGCAATTGAATGCCGCTCCTTTTCCCTTAGACAACTCTTATACTATAGAACTGGCTGACGGTAAAATAATAGAGGCAAGTAGTATCATTAAGGAATGCACACTGAAGCTGGCAGATCATCCCTTTAAAATAGACTTGATGCCTATAGAACTCGGAAGTTTTGACGTAGTAGTTGGTATGGATTGGTTGTCACACAATCATGCCGAGATTTTGTGTGGTAAGAAAGTGGTACGGATACCACTCCACAAGAAGAAGTTCCTAACAGTCCAAGGAGAAAGAAAGAACCGACAGTTGAATGTCATATCCGGCCTAAGAACATTAAAGTGCCTTAGGAAAGGTTGTCATGCAGTACTGGTGCAAATTGTAGAAAAAGAGTCGGAGGAGAAGCGACTCGAGGATATTCCAGTGGTTTGTGACTATCCGAAGGTCTTCCCGGAAGATTTGCCTGGACTTCCGCCAACTAGGCAAGTAGAGTTTCAAATCGATTTGGTGCCGGGAGCTGCACCGGTCGCAAGAGCCCCATATAGACTCGCCCCTTCTGAGATGCAAGAGCTATCCAATCAATTACAAGAGTTGATGGATAAAGGATTCATTCGACCAAGTTCCTCACCTTGGGGAGCTCCGGTCTTGTTCGTGAAAAAGAAAGACGGATCCTTCAGAATGTGCATAGACTACCGAGAGCTAAACAAGTTAACGATAAAGAACCGCTACCCTCTCCCCAGAATTGATGACCTGTTTGACCAACTACAAGGATCTAGCTTCTACTCTAAGATTGATCTGCGATCCGGTTATCATCAAGTAAAGGTTCGGGAAGAAGACATACCCAAGACAGCATTCAGAACTCGTTATGGACATTACGAATTCCAGGTAATGCCATTCGGTTTGACTAACGCACCAGCCGTATTCATGGACCTCATGAATCGAGTGTGTAAACCGTATCTGGACAAATTTGTAATAGTGTTCATAGACGATATTCTCATCTATTCCAGAAATAAGGAGGAGCATGAACACCACCTCAAGCTGATATTGGAGTTGTTAGAGAAGGAACAGTTATACGCCAAATTTTCGAAATGTGAATTTTGGTTGCGAGAAGTTAAATTCCTTGGACATGTGATCAACAGCCAGGGAATCCAAGTTGATCCATCAAAAATCGAGGCCATAAAGAACTGGGCGACTCCTAGAACCCCCACGGAAATCCGCCAATTTCTAGGACTTGCCGGTTATTATAGGCGATTTATCGAAAACTTCTCAAAGATAGCGGGTTCCTTAACAGAATTGACTCGGAAGGATGTGAAGTATATTTGGGGTGAAGAGCAAGAAAAGGCGTTTCAGCAGTTAAAGCAAAGGTTGTGTAGTGCACCAATTTTGTCCTTACCTGAAGGGACTGAAAATTTTGTGGTCTATTGTGATGCCTCACACAATGGATTAGGTTGTGTGCTCTTGCAAAGGGATAGAGTCATTGCTTACGCATCACGGCAGCTCAAAATTCACGAGGTGAATTATACGACTCATGACTTGGAGCTTGGAGCAGTGGTGTTTGCTCTCAAAATATGGAGGCACTACCTGTATGGAACTAAGTGCACAGTATTCACAGACCATAAAAGCCTTCAGCATATTCTGAATCAGAAAGAGTTAAACATGAGGCAACGTCGTTGGGTTGAACTGCTTAGTGACTATGACTGCGAAATTCGTTATCATCCGGGGAAGGCGAATGTCGTAGCTGATGCCCTGAGCCGAAAGGAACGGGTTAAACCCTTGAGAGTCCGAGCTTTGGTCATGACTATACAGTCAAACCTAAACTCTCAAGTCCGCGAGGCACAAGAAGAAGCAGTCAAGGAGGGTAATATACTGGATGAAGCCTTGAGAGGGATGGATAAGAAGTTTGAAATCAAGCCGGATGGATGTCGATACTTCATGGGCAGAATTTGGTTACCAAAATTCGGAGGAGTAAGAAAGCTGGTCATGGATGAAGGGCATAAGACAAGATATGCTATTCATCCAGGGGCAGATAAAATGTATCATGACTTGAAAGGAATGTACTGGTGGCCAAATATGAAGGCTGACATTGCTACCTACGTCAGCAAGTGCTTAACATGTTTGAAGGTTAAAGCTGAGCACCAAAAACCATCAGGATTGCTAGTTCAACCAGAAATACCCCAATGGAAGTGGGAAAACATCACCATGGATTTCATCACCAAGTTGCCAAAGACGTCTGGAGGTTATGACACTATTTGGGTGATTGTGGATCGGCTTACCAAAACCGCACATTTCCTGCCCATTAAGGAGACTGATAAGATGGATAAGTTAACACGAATCTATCTTAAAGAAGTCGTCTCAAGGCATGGAGTGCCAGTATCAATTATATCAGACAGAGACAGCCGGTTCACATCAAGATTTTGGCAGTCATTACAAGAAGCACTGGGTACACGCCTAGATATGAGCACAGCCTATCACCCGCAAACGGATGGTCAGAGTGAAAGGACGATTCAGACGTTGGAAGACATGTTGAGGGCATGTGTCATCGATTTTGGCAAAAGTTGGGACAGACACCTGCCATTAGTCGAGTTTTCCTATAACAACAGCTATCACTCAAGCATTAAGACCGCCCCATTCGAGGCACTCTACGGGCGAAAGTGTCGATCACCTCTTTGTTGGGCTAAAGTAGGAGATAGCCAGATCACTGGACCTGAGATCATCCAAGAGACTACAGAAAAGATAGACCAGATTCGAAACCGATTAAAGATCGCGCGGGATCGACAGAAGAGTTATGCAGACATTCGACGGAAGGATTTGGAATTCCAAGAGGGAGATCAAGTAATGTTGAAAGTCTCGCCTTGGAAAGGCGTAATCCGTTTTGGGAAACGAGGAAAACTCAATCCTCGTTATATCGAACCATTCAAGATCACCAAAAGAATTGGCCCGGTAGCTTACCGACTCGACCTGCCCCCAGAGCTTAGTAACGTTCATAATACCTTCCACGTGTCCAATCTTAAGAAGTGTCTGGCTGATGAATCACTCGTTATACCCATGGACGAGCTGGAGTTAGACGATAAGTTGAACATCATTGAGCAACCTGTAGAAATAATGGACCAAGAAGTCAAAAAGCTCAAGCACAGTCGGATCCCAATAATAAAAGTCAAATGGAACTCAAAGCGAGGTCCTGAGTTTACATGGGAACGAGAAGATCAGTTCCGGGAAAAATACCCTCACCTGTTCTCGGATGCTCAAGCAGTGGAGAACACGAGCTAATTTCGGGACGAAATTCCCTTAACAGGGGGAGACTGTAACATCCGGCACTAAATCAGGTTAGCAACAAAGCCCTAATCTACATTTAATAGTCAATTATAGCCTAATCAGTGGTCATTAGAAATTAATCAAGTGATTAACAAGGCTTATTAGAAAATTCAACTCAATTAGAATCAAATTCATCGGTGCGATGAATCGGGAAATCAATTAATCCGATCAATTTACGACATGAAGGATTAATTCAACTAAGTACATAATTAAATCATGATTAGTGACACTAATCATACACTAATACAATTACTTAACCTTAATTATGCAAGACTAAAACAATTAATTAAAACAATGCATCCAAAAGTATTTATGAATTTATAAGAAAAGGGAAATACAAGAATACAATTCTAAATACTTTTATACAAAAAAAAAATATAAATACATCAAAATTACACCCTCTAGGCCAGCCACCATATGGTACACAAGGACCAAAAGTTTGTATTATTTTACTCAACATTTCACCATCAAATCCTCCTCTTTCCTTTCATCCAAGATTTTTCACTATTATCATCATTTCACCACATTTTTCTCCTCTATAAATAGAACCACCACTTCACTTCATTCTTCACACCTTCACAACACAAAAATCTCTTCTTTTCTTTCTCTTGAAATCCGGCCAAGAAGAAGCCAACACCCCAAAAATTCCCATTTTGTGTTCTTGCATCATTTCAAGTGTTTTTTGGGAGAAATCTTCCAAGAGTTTCAACTTCTACTTGGTTTCATCTTTCTAATACCCCAAAGTAAGTAAATACTAGCTTATATCATCTTATATTTATGTTTATATAAGTCTTGCATAATATATATAATCACCTACAACAACAAGTTTCATAAAAACTCAAGTTTATAAGTTTCTAGTTCTTATTTTTAAGTTGTTTCTTTAAATGTGTTTATGAATAAGTGAACACATTATAAAAGTGTTAATATTATGAAAACATGTGATATATATGTGTTTTTATAACTATTATAACTTTTATACAAGTAGTCTTTGAATAAACAACAAGAATCATAAGTTGTTGTAAGTTTATAAACTACGGATTTTCGGCAGAAAACTCATATCGACTTTGAAAAATCATAACTAATTCATAACTCAACGAAATGAGTTGATTCTTGTCTCAAAAGTTAGATCTATGTCTTAACTATAGATCTGCAAATTTTCATGATTTATTTTGAAGTTTAAGACCTCCAGAAATTATTTGGGAAGCCGAAAGTTTGACAGCTCAAAAATGGCCAACATAGCGTTTTTAACGAGCTTTTTCACTAACCTAAACAACTCGAAAAATGGCCGTTCTTGATTCTAAAAATCCTTTGTATATAGTAGTTGAATGTCCTAGAAAACCAAAGTCTAAAATATTTTGGAGCTTGGTCAAAAACAGCCTCAAAGTAGGCCGAAAAACCTCCGAAAAAGCTGGAAAATTATATATATATATAAACTTGACGTTTTAAGCGCATTTTTATTTATAAACTTGTAATGTTGGGTGATTTAAGACATAAAAATCTATAAATATACATATTATCATATATTAGTGATATTAAGTCCTTATTATCATTTAGGACTCGGTTAAACACCTCCGGTTTCATCACCCATCAAACAACGCACATTTGCATTTTTGCGCGTAGTTTTGCCATCACAAGTTCGGTGAGTTCTCATAGCCCCTATTTTCACAATGTTATTTTTTGGGGATGAAATACATGCTTCGTTTTTATATGGACACAACAACAACGTCATTTCTATTATGTATTACACATGTGGTTCCATCCGCCCTTATATCATGAACCGTTAATTGCATTTATTTGTAAGCGCGAATATATTGTGGATAGATCTATTGAGAGTCATGTCCCCCATTCGGGTTAGCTCGGTTCGGTTAACAGCGAGTGCATATATATTTAACACACGGTATTACGTATGGGAATACTGCACAGGGCAAACTCATTTTAATTAAGCTTCGGTTGCATGATGGTTTATATGTAATACATAACATGGAATTTATGATTTTATAAATTCAAACTCTATTATTGTTGTCCATACAAGTCAGATTTACGTGTAAACCTATGAGCTCACCAACAATTTTGTTGACGTATTTTAGCGTGTATTTTCAGGAAATTAAGGCAAGTATGCCTTCAGAAGTAACCACTTTCAAGCTTCCGCACTTAAGGAGTCGCATTCTTTTTTTCAAAACCGTCGGAGATTTATTTGCATTATTTTGGATAATTTAATTATGTATTTAAATCTCTGTACCTTGCGAACTACTCTTTATCATTTACGGGTTATGTAAAACATTTCTACCTTTTAAAGTCATATCGATGTATTTTTGAAAACGTCCATATAGTGGTCGTTCATTATGATTATGGTTACGCTTCCGCACTCGTCACGTCTCGCTGCCAACCGAGGTAGCAGGGTGTGACAAGATTCCTCTACCACTTGATACAGACCTTTTTGCTTAGTTAGACCATCGGATTTAATGCACTGTTTATGGGTTTATATCGTTTATGATCTCTACAGTTTCTTTGTTGGCCCTCTTGTTTCCGAATACAATATTCGTTAGTCATTGACATGGTACCTACACGATCACACCCAGATATAACAAATTTTCACCAGTTTTGTTGAAAAATGATTACTAATTGGTATGTACATCACTTAGATTCATAAACATTTTCTTTTATATATCATTTAATTATATTTACTGTCATTCGATATACACAACTACTCAAGTGTATAAAACAAATCTTGGTTTACATGAGTAAGTACCTCCTTCTCTACCATTAAATATGTAATCGAGGCTAGTATGTTGGAAAATGTTGACCATAAAATAATTTATTATTACGTATGACAGCTAAGTCAATCATACATACAAAAATAAAATAATTCAAACTAACGCAACAAGGAACAACTTACTCATATAACATCTCCCTTCATCCGTACATGCATCGTCAAATATCATATGAATGTAATACTTAAAAAAACTACCCTTCACACATGTTACATTGTTTAAGCCAATGTCTAATTTGGAATCACTATGATCATGCTGCCTGAATGAAAATCATAATTGTTTTTGTAGAAAATGGACTATCCTTGGTCTACACATGTTTTTTCAGCACCGACGTTCCCGATGTATGGTGGAAATTGTCAACAGTTCGTGTGGATTGCCTTTGGATACATGATAACCAATAGAGTCATTCTAATTTTACTAGATAAAAACATAAGTTTGGAATTCTGTATAAATACTCATATTTATGTTTATATATAAAATTATCTCTTTTTATCGTATGATATAACTTCAATAATTTTTCAACAAAAACTACATTATTTATTAGAGAAAAAAATGGACACAATTGTCCCAAAGTGTTTGATGCACCTATACAAACGAAGGAATTTGATGGGAGTTGTGTTTAAATTGAATCATTTCCAATTCGAAGGAACCTACTACAACTACCCGAGATATAAGTCACTGAGTTTATTCCATCGTGATTGGTATATACTTATCAGCAAAAACACAACACTTACCTCTGTGTCAAATGACATTGGACGCGAGTTTCCATGCTATCCATTGGTGACTTCAATTAAAACTCTTGTTGAAAGTACAACTCCTCTGAAATTAATGATTAGTGTGTTGCTGTTGCTTATTAAATTTAAATTATTAGTTTAAAATTACATACGTATAAACCATACTAACACCATAATTTATGTTATCAATGCAAATGTTTCAGATGTTGTTGGAAAAATTATTTTTGGACGTTGGATTCATGGCACAACTTTATGTATAAATTGTTCGTTTGAATTTCTTTTGCAAGATGTCGCGTAAGTCTTCTATTTACCAAGACAATCCCTGCATTTTATATGTTCTATTTACAAAGACAATCTCTGCATTTATATTATATCTATATATGTATTACAATTTAGACGATACCAACTTCTTGTATACTTACCAATATTAAAGACAAACTTGTACGACTCTCCGAACATTTGCCCTGTTAAACTCTATCATGCAATGCTTGACAACTCAATGATATATGCATAAAGAGTTAAACTTACTCGTTTGGATTCAAATATAAATATTATTGGATTCAGTGAATATGTTGTTTTCGATGGATTTAACTGACATAACAATCGAACCAGAGATGAAGAGAGTATTAGAAGTATGTTGCAATAAAAAAAACCCTTGATGACGATTTAATAAACCTATTTACAATGTGTAGTTGTACCGAAATGTTCATTATTGTTCCCCTTAACTATATTGCAACTATTCGTACTTTTGTATGTTGGTATGTTGTCCTCTTTACTCATGTGTATGTTTTAGTTGTACATTTGCTTTTTAATAATGGCCTGCTTAATTTTTTTGCTGCTTAAATTTCCTCATAAACGTAGGTATTACAATGTTTACCAATGCACTTTCATGACTACCTATCCAAGTTTATAAATAACATGTTGTCATGTTAATATTATTATAAACTAAAAAAAATTTGCCTTATCAAAAAAAAAAAATAATTTATAACCAATAATGAGCAACCATTAATATCTTTTAACCACACATTTTTCCATAAACTTAATAACTATGCTCATTTTGAAATCCACTTACCGACATGTTACAAATAATGTAATCTTTTTTTTTTGTTTTTACAGCGTCTCATGTCTACAAATAAGGAAGATGAAAATGAAAATGTTATTCAACGTTACATAGATCTACGAAAAGGTAATCGGGGAACAAACAACTTATTGTATTACATTTCATAATGTATTATGTCCTCATAATGCATTGATAAATGCTACTTGTTCTTTCACAAAAATGAAAACAATACAATAGAGAAAACTATGCTCGACAAAAAATGCGACAAGATGCAATTGCTAATGTATTACATCAACAAACAGAAAACGGTTAGCATACCATTTACATTGAAGCAAGCAACTTTTTATTTTGTTCATTTTAATCATGTTTTTCAGTACGCATCATATGACACAAAGTATTATACACGACAAATAGAAAACACAATGATAAGAGTAGCTGGTGAAGGAAGTAGTAGTTGTCAACCTCCACCAATTATGGAAATCAATAATATGATTACATCGAGTCACTAATACTCATATACATAGTACACAACGTTCTTATTTGGGTCGAAGGAAATGACAATATTACTGCTTATAAGAGAAGTATTGTTATGATCCGTTATGTTATCCTTTGCTCTTTCCTAATGGTGTGCCTCGATGTCACTCTAAAATTCCAAGAAATGGAGCTACTACTTGTGACATTATTAATACTGATCAGCATAACATTGAGGATGATTTAGATGGTATGATTGTTATCATAACTTGTATATTTTAAGCGATTACTTTTTATGAGTGCAATGTAGATTTACTTATTTTAAAACATTATTATTTTACAGGGGATTTAAGCAAGGGTAGGAGTACTGTAAGCATGTGTAATATTACTATTACTGTTACAAGTTCCAATTCCGACCAAATGAGAATGTGATTCTACTAGGAGGGAGATTATTGCAACAATTCGTAATAGATATCTATATCAAAATTGAGACTTCACGGTTGTTTTTTTATGCACAGAATCAGAAAAAGATAAGAGCGGATTTGTATTAGGGGGTAGTAGATTGCCTTGATGCAGGTGAGGTTGAACCAACTTGAATTGGACAACGTGTTGTCCTTCCTACAAGCTTCATTCGAGGTCCACGTGACATGCGACGAAGGTTCTTAGATGCTATGACATTAGTTCGAGAGGATGGCAGACCAGATTTGTTCTTACAATGACTTGCAATCCAAATTGGCCTGAGATTCTCACCTCCTCCCTGGACAAGTTGCACAAGGTCGACCAGAGCTTGTTGCCAGACTATTTCGTGCCAAACTAGGGGATATAAGGACCAGATCTATAAGAAACACATACTTGGTGGCGTTGCTACATACGTTTATGTCGATGAGTTTCAGAAGCGAGGTTTGCCGCATGTGCATTTGCTTATAATAATGTCATCAGAATATAAGATAAACAATCCAGATGATTATGATAACTTCGTGTGTGCCGAGATTCCCGATCCGACAATGCATCCTACATTGCATCTCTTGGTTGTCAAACACATGCTCCATGGTCCTTGTGGTTCTTTACGACCAATAGTCCTTGTATGCAATGTGATCCAAAAAAGTGTCGTTTCATATATCCAAAGTAGTTCATTGATAAGACGACTGGCAATGATGATTCATGTCCATTGTACCGAAGAAGAGTTGATGGCGTTTGTGTTGACGTACGTACAAAGACCCTAGATAACAGATGGATGGTCCCTTATAACCCAAAGCTATTAATGATGTTCAACTGTCACATCAATGCTGAGGTTTGCTTGAGTATTGTATCCCTGAAATATATTTTTAAGTATGTTTACAAGAGTCATGACAAACAAGTTATAAACATCGACGCAGATGCCCAACAAGTCGTTATTAATGAGATCAAAATATTTCAAGATGCACATTATGTCTCACCTCCTGAGGCAATATGGCGGGTTTTTAGTTTCTCGCTTTTTGATATCCACCCTCATGTCATGTCATGCCATTGCATCTTCACCTTCCAAATAAGCAATTGGTTAGGTTCACGGACGATGATGTGCTGACAGTTGTTGACAGGGAAAAAACATTGGCGATCAATGTTGACTTCTTTTTTTAGGTAAATAAATTAGATTACAGTGCGAGACAATATTTATACAAAGATTTTCCCAAGCACTTCACATGGAATTCAAGATTGTTGGAATCGTCGAAAAATTAGGCAGAATGAGAGGACGTTTGGTTTCTGCTAATCCAGATGAAGGAGAACGGTATTACTTACGTCTTCTTCTTTCATCTTACTGGACCTACGTGCTTTAAAGATCTGTACACCGCTAATGGATCTCTACACCAAACATTTCGAAGGGCAGCTCTTGAGCGAGGTTTACCAGAGACAGATGATTGTTTGTCACAATGTCTAATGGAGGCTTCATTATTTCAATTTCCAAGAGCTATTAGAATGTTATTTGCGACTATATTAATATTTTGTGAACCCGGAGATGTTTGCAGCTTATGGGATAACCACTACGCTTCTTTTTACAACAATGTGAAAGCGTTGAAGGAGTCCAAAATATGGTTCTTACAGACATCAAAGTCTTTCTACAATCCATGGGCAAGTATCAGGATGATTTTGATCTCCCTGTGATAAATGCAACTGTTAATATACAATTTGCCAATTATCGCGAGATACAAGAAGAATGCTCCATAGTTGTTGAAGATGAACACTTGCGTTACTGTGATTCTCTTAATTTTGACCAGAAAGTTGCGTATGATTTGATAATGAGGCATGTCATTGATGATTGTCCCGGTGTGTTCTTCATAGATGGTCCCGATCAGGAAAAACATTTCTATACAAAGGTTTACTTGCCCAAGTTCGTTCGCTTGGTTTCATTGCCCTCGCTACCGCAACTTCAGGTGCTGCTGCAACTAACATGCCAAGAGGGGGAGAACTGCTCATTCACGCTTTAAAATTCCTCTCGCTATTGATAATAATTCAATGTGCAACATTAAACAATAAAGTGGCACTACACATTTATTACGAGATGCAGAGATAATCATATGGGATGAAGCATCAATGGCTAAATGGCAAGCTATTGAGGCAGTGGATTGTACGTTACAAGATATCATAGGGTTAACAACATCTTTTGGTGGTAAGATTATGGTATTAGGCGGTAATTTTTGACAAGTGTTGCCCGTCGTTACACCTGTACCCAAGTAGAAATTGTGGATTCCAGTCTTCGAATGTCACCTCTTTGGTCTTCTATAAAAAAACATGAGGTTAACCATCAACATGAGAGCACTTAGTGACCCATGTTTATCGAACTTTCTTTTGCGAGTCGGTGATGGGGAGGAGGAATTCATTGACGAAAACTTTATTCGCATACCACATGATATGGTCATTCCATACACGAATAAAGTCGACTCAAAAAATGCTTTGTTAGATGCAGTCTTTCCATCTCTGCATGTCAATGGCTATTCTTTAGATTATATAATTTCTCACGCAATATTGTCAACGAAAAATGACAGTGTTGTTGACATTAATTCTGAGCTGATTGAAAGATTCTGTGGAGAAGAAAAAATCTACTACAGTTTTGATGAGGCTCAAGATGATAGCACTAACTCCTATCCGATAGAATTCTTAAACTCACTTACTCTTAGTGGTTTGCCTTCTCATTGTCTTCATCTCAAAATTGGATGTCCTATAATACTTATACGAAACATTGATCCATTAAATGGCTTACGTAATGTTACCAAGTTGATTTGTAGAGCCTTTCAACAGAACGTAATCGATGCACAAATAATAGTTGGTCAACATGTTGGCAAAAGAGTATTTTTGCCAAGAATTCCTCTATGTCCATCGAATAATGGTTTGTTCCCGTTTTATTTGAAGAGAAAACAATTTCCGATCAGACTTAGTTTTGCTATGACAATTAACAAGGCTCAAGGACAAACAATTCCCAACATTGGTGTGTATCTACCAGAATGAGTGTTCTCACATTGGCAGCTTTACGTCGCGTTGTCTAGGGGGATATCACCCAACAATACAAAGGTATTAGTTAAGCCAACAAAAAATTTTAATAGTCCTGGCGTCTATACCTCAAATGTTGTCAACCGTGAAGTTTTACGTGACGATTAAGGTACATTTTACACCTACTTATCACATATTTTTTTCAATGTATGTAATATAATCTTTCTGATATGTGATTACCAATTAACTTATAAATTAAGTCAATGACTTGGATTCTTTTTTTCCATTTGTAGACTTTTATTTATATACTTTTACCAACCAATGATTTTTTGGTGGTTCCCTTCATGCCTACACATTCATCATTAGGCGACATTTGATGGTATACCATTTAATCATTGTTGTTTTTTAGGCTATTCATTCTTTGATTTTAATTATATTTACAAACATTTTGTTTTTGTCGTCCTTCTTCATCTATCTATTCCATGTTTCCCATGGAAATAGTTGCTGCAACTCTACAGATCGAAAATCAATGTGACAACTCTACAGATCAAAAATCAATGTGACAATAAAATAGTAACTATATTCAATTCCCGTGATGTCACATGTCATAATCATGAATTGACACGTGTTATTTTATTTTTTATTAAATAACAAATAATTTTAAATTATATACATCCAAATCTAATAGAATCTAATTTAAATTCAAAACAAATCCAATAAAATCTAATAATATAATAACTTATTATTTATAATATAATAAAAATTTAAAAGAATTACTATTTATATATATTAAAAAATTAGAAATTTTATAAGTCATAATAAATAATAATATAATTCTTATATATTTTTGTTATAAAAAATAATATTACTATCTTTACCTTTTAGTTTATTGTATTTTATTTAAACGATAATATATTAAAAATATCCGCGTAATACGCAGGTAATAAACTAGTATACTACTAAAAGAGTAACTAAATTGACATTTAAAGTAACTAAATTGTCATTTGTCATTTTTACAAGATGCCAACTGACATCTTCTACTAATGACAAATATTAATTATTATGTCAAGATTAAATTAAATTTTTTAAATCAAATTACTTTAAAGAAAAGATTATGGTTAGATACTTAAATCTCACAAAATGAAAACAAACGATATTTATAAGATTTTTTTATTAATAATTATAATAATAAAATAATACTAATAATAAACTTAAAAGTTATTATTGATTACTCTTTTGTTTAAAAGATTTATACATAAATTAATGATAGATTAAATATCATTAGTATTAAAAGTTCGAATATTAATTTTTAATTTTGAGTTTATATAGTTTCAAGAAAACAAGTTTATTAAATTTATTTGTGTAATATACGGGTTAATAAACTAGGATATATAAATAGACACACACCCACACCCACACACACACAGAGATATATATATATATATATATATATATATATATATATATATATATATATATATATATATATATATATAGATGAGATCAATGCAGAACCTAAATTTAGTGTAGAACTGTAGAACCAATATCGTCCATTGATTAAATTAATTTAATGGTCTTGATTTGAAAGAGTCAAGTTTGGAATTAGTGAAAAAAATATTGGTATTAGTGATATTTTAATTCTTGGGTAAAAAAAGATTGGAAATAGCAAAAAGATTGACATTAGCAAAATAAATATCTTTTTTCTTTAAATAAAAATAACTTTAAAATGATTAATTTTTAAATCAAAAAAATTATACCATAAAAACGAGAATTTTATACTCTTTAAAACGAGATCGGTTATGATATATTTTTTTCGAAAAAATTT
Source organism: Centrapalus pauciflorus (assembly GCA_020465985.1). Lineage (NCBI taxonomy): Eukaryota > Viridiplantae > Streptophyta > Magnoliopsida > Asterales > Asteraceae > Centrapalus > Centrapalus pauciflorus. Next base: position 4,182 of record JAANYP010000803.1, on the reverse strand, counting down.
TACGTGTTTATTTTTCGTAAAAAAAAAAATTACCCAGACCACGATGCAATATATCCTGGTGAGATAATGAGATCATTCGATATCGAATGAACACTTTTGATATCGTATATTTAACGTCAATGCAACACTGCATATACGCTCATTATTAACACAGCTAAAATAATAGTCACAATTAGTAGTCAAAGTTGGTAGATTTAACGAGAACGGTTATGATATATATTTTTTTATTTTTCGTAAAAAAAATTTTACCCAGACCACGATGCAATATATCATGGTGAGATCATTCGATATCGAATGAACACTTTGATATCGTATATTTAACGTCAATGCAACATTGCATATACGTTCATTACTAACAGAGCCAAAATAATAGTCACAATTAGTAGTCAAAGTTGGTAGATTTAACGAGAACGGTTATCATATATATTTTTTTATTTTTCGTAAAAAAAATTTTACCCAGACCACGATGCAATATATCATGGTGAGATCATGAGATCATTCGATATCGAATGAACACTTTGATACCGTATATTTAACGTCGATGCAACACTGCATATACGTTCATTATTAACAGAGATAAATAATAGTCAAAATTAGTAGTCAAAGTTGGTGGATTTAAGGAGAACGCTCATGAATATATTTTTTTGAAAAAAAATTTACGTGTTTATTTTTCGTAAATTTTTTTTTACCCATACGACCATTCGATGTCGAATGAACACTTTGATATCGTATATTTAACGTCGATGCAACACTGCATGTCCATTATATATTAAAAGAGTAAAAAAAAAAGTCAAAGTGGACAGTCAAACTTGGTAGGCTGCTATTAATTCAATGTTAATCGTATAATTACCATCTTATCCCTAGTGTTATATTATAATCTAGTGGTTTAGATTGGTTCTATGGTTCTGCACTAAATTAAGGTTCTGCAATGATCCCAACCCTATATATATATATATATATATATATATATATATATATATATATATATATATATATATATATATATATATATTTAATTATGTTATAAATATATAAAAACCTATTATTAATATCTATGTAAATTTTGTTGTTAATGTAATTGTATCGTTAGTCTTTATCTTTGATAATGCACGTGTGTTGTTATTTAGTTTCATTTGGTTATATTTTATATAAATTTCCATCTTTTAATGTTAAACAGATATTTGATATCGTCAGAAAATAATTAATTTTAATTTTTTAGACGGGTTTTAGGTTATATGTAAACGGGAAATGTAAAACACTAATGGTCTTAAAACAACCATTTATGCACAATGCACAATATATTAATGCATAAGGCTGAATTTTAAGAGGTACAAATAATTCATTCATCAAGTACAACTCTCTTTTGCACAGGAACGTGTAAGCTTCAAAATTTTGAAAACGGATGGAGACAAAAAGTTGCACATGGGAATGAGTTTCACTATCGGGAACAGGCGTACTCCTTTTCTCCCAATATGCTCAGACTGTTTTTCTCCTCTCGCAATCCAACTTCCTGCTCACTTCTTTCATCCTCACCTTTGTTTTCTTTTGTCACGATGCAGATCGAAAGTCTCACCTTTGGCGGCGATGGAGGACTTGCGCTCTCTTTCGTCACCTTCGTAGATCGAAGGTCTCAGAGGGAAAATTTTGGTTTTTTGGTGATTTCGATTTGAAGTATGGATTTCGGATTGGAGTCGGGTATCGCTTTTGAATAGTGACAATGTAGGGTTGCCATATTTGGGCATTTGATTCTCTTCTTGCAACTGCCTCTGATTGATTCGTTAAGGTGTTATATGTGAGAGAGAAACACCATCTAGGTCTTCTCTCCGTATGCAGCTTCACCCACCCTCGGGATTCTCATTCGTTAAGGTGTTATGGCTGAGTGTCGGAATCCTTATTTAAATTTGAATATTTGTTTCACATTTAATCGATTTTAAATTTTAATCTTATCTCATCAGGAATATACTCGATTCAAGGTACAATAATCATCTTTCATTTATATTTGTACTCTCTTTTATGCATTTTCATTCTGTATGTACGTATATTTGTGTTTCTGGATGTGTTATTCTTGGTTTTGATCGATTTTTTGGCTATGAAATAAAAATGGGTTTTGGAATTTGGCTTTTCTGCATATGTGTTTTGCTTCTTTTGAGTTCTTATTTGATTGGTGTCCTTAAAATTTGTGAATTATTGTAGTAGGATGTGTGTATGTGTATTTATGTGTCATTTTTGTGTATGTGTATTTACGTGTGTTATGTTGGTCTCAAAAATTGGATTTTTTTCTATTACAATATTGAATATTTCTTGGTGGGTCGCCTCAAGATTGATGCTTTTTATGGTTTAGAATAATTCCCGGCAAAAACCTTGAAATGTATATTAAGATTTTGCTTTTCTGCATGTGGGTTCTGTTTCTTTTCAACTTTATCACATTTAAGATAAAGACTTGATGTTTTTTTACTAATGTTGTTACGTAGGTTATCGATTTGTGATTTTAGGCATTTCTTTCAAGTTTCAACCACAAGTGCTCACCTTACGCTCGCAAGTGCTCAACCTGAAGGATTACAAGAGCATTGGTCATCACAAGAGCATTTCTTTCGATCACAAGTGCTCAGATCTAAATATATGCGTCAAAAGAAGTTAAACGACATATGCCATAAAAATTTTGTCTCGTATTCTTTGATGATCTCACCGGTCAAGGTTGTTATTATAATTCTATTCGTCTATGTCCTTTCGTGTTCTCAGTTACAAGATTTTTTGTGCATATGTATTTGTATTGAAGATATGGGCTTCATTAAATAATAAGTGCCTTGGAATGCTTTTAGAGGCTTGATCTCAGCAATTGTGATTTGGTATTTATTTTTCTTTTGATTTGGGTTTTGTTGTGATCTGTAATTTGCAAACTTTGGTTTGCTGGGATTTTGCATTTTGATAGTTTACGGTGTTCTTCAACACTAAAGAAACTCATTTTAATAAACAATACAATTCAGTTTCTACATCCATGCATAATCTGTCCATATATGTTTGTTAGCCTTTTGATTTTAATAATTTTGTAGATTCAATTCCTTCCATCAACAAAGATTGTTCATTTTATATATTGTTAGTTTGAAAGTATTAATATTAAAAATTTAAATTCTAGACTATCTTGATCAATCATAATTTTTATATATGGTTCTGGTTTCATACTATTATTTTCAATGGAGGGATTTTGTAATTTTTTTGAGAACAAAGTTGGAGTTGTGTTGAGGTGCATGAGATTAACTTATGCACATAATGGCAAGCTAAATTACTTATTTTATGAGCTTATTATGCACATAATTGCAAGCTAAATCATCATCAAACAGTCACATGTATATATATGAACAATGTTGTTGATCTTTCTTTAACTTTGAACCACTCACTTGAATGCACAAATGACTGCCCACTACACACATGTTTAATGTTGCTGTTACTAGCTGCTTTCGTTGTTACCGCTGCTAATCAATCTCACAAACTCACCTTAGTAGTCTCGGAATTCACCTCTGCACAACACACAAACACTTAAAATACATTTGTTACATGAAGGTTGAGGGATGTTGTTGTCTGTTTATTAAATAGTCCGAGACTTTGCTATATGCATAAATCTCGGAGTACTCATTCATATAAATGGTATTTTATGATTGTCGTTGCTATTATCCAACTTCACACTTAATTCCTCTATGTCTTGTTTAAAATGTTGAGGTGGATCTGTGATGTTTCTGTTTCCAACAACTTTCGTACAATTCTCAGAGTTTAGTTTGATCTCACACAAAGTTTCTGTTTTTAAACGAGAGACACACACGCACTCTAATTGTTATTAAGGGGCTGCTGCTGCAAACACTGCACAGAACTGCACATATCATCCTGTTTTCTTTCATTTTCCAGCGATAGAATCAAATGATTGATGTATCTAAAATGAGAATAACAAACACACATATATGAAAATGTCGCTGAGGCCGAAGGCCAGTTGGCCTTCTTGACCATTTTTACGGACAGAACATGCACTAAACACACATTGACAGCACATAAACTGCGTTTATTTTCTGTTTTTGATCACAGCACCAACACCAATTTGACTTGGAGCCAAGGTCAATGGCCTTCTTGGCCATTATTCTCGGACCACAAAGGCAGGAAGAAAACACATATACATATGCAACAGCTTGATTTGTA
>JAANYP010000801.1:8570-24688 GCA_020465985.1 Centrapalus pauciflorus | reverse complement strand
TATGCATGCATGCAAACCATTTTAGAAATAAATATCCATAAATCGAAAATGCACATATAAAATCCCACAAAAATTATTCGTACATCACAAGTACATGAAAATATTTACGAAGTACTCAACACGTATTATAATGATATTGACCCAAACTCGTAAAAATATTAGGACGAGTCTCGACCATCCGAACAAGTGCTAAACTCAGATCCAAAAACATCATCAAAAACCAACAAGGTGAGTCTTCATAGTCCCATTTTTCACATTATTATGTTTTGGGATGAAATACATGCTTCGTTTTTATATGGACACAAAAAAAAAACTTCTCGATTCTATTATGTATTACATATGTGATTTCCGCCCTTATATCATGAAATCGTTAGTTGCATTTGTTTGCAAGCGCGAATATATTGTGGATAGATCTATTGGGAGTCATGTCCCCCACTCGGGTTAGTGGTTTAGCTAACGGCGGGTGCATATATATTCAACTCACGGTATTACGTATGGGAATACTGCTCGGGGCAAAACTCATTCTAATTAAGCTTCGGTGACATGATGGTTTATGTAATACATCTCATGGAATTTATGATTTTATAAATTCAACGCATCTGATAATGTCCATACAACTGGTCTTTTCGAGTAAACCTATGAACTCACCAACAATTTTGTTGACGTATTTTAGCATGTATTTTCAGGTAATTAAGGCAAGTGTGCCTTCGGATACACCAACTTTCCAAGCTTCCGCATTTCATGGAGTCGCATGCATATTTCGAAACTAACGGAGATTTGACTGCATTATTTTTGGACGCATTAATTATGTATTAGAATCTCTGCATTACGCGAACTTCATTTCCTTTCATCTTGTAAAACATTATTACATTTTTAAATTTTAATGATGTAATATTTCGAAAACGTCCATATAGTGTTCGTTCGTTATAATTATGGTTACGCTTCCGCACTCGTCACGTCTCGCTGCCAACCGAGGTAGCAGGGTGTGACAGATTGGTATCAGAGCCATAGTTATAGTGAACTAGGTTGCATTAGTACCCTAGACGATAACTGCACATAAAAATTTCTGATTTTAAGAATGTTTTTGTAACTAACTAAAAGAGTACAAATGAACCTTGTTAGCAGAAACCATGAACCATCCAGAAATTATCATTCTATCTGACTCAGAGGAGGAATACACTCCCGCAAGTCCCACGGCCACGGAAGTCTTCCCAGAAGAAGAAACCTCGGAGGAGGAGGACCCGTCGGAAGATCCGATGGAGGAATCCGAAGAAGAGCCGATGGAGGAAGAGGATCCCTCACCACCGACGGTCCCCGCTCGCGTCCCATATCACCCGGCCGAACCATCATATAAGCCGTATAGGCCTTATCCTAACGGCCCAGAGATGTTGTACACACCCCGGAATCAGGTAAACATACCAAGAAGGGAGACTATTCCTGCCCCGACTCCCCAGCCCAATCCCCCGACACCACACCGACGGGTAGACGCCCGGCGATGGACCTGGATACCGGAGACCCTCCGCGAATGGAGGCAGATGGAGGGAGTTCCTCCAAACTTCGAGATAGGAGGACCATCCTCCGCACCTGTCTCATCGCTCACCCAAGAGCCTGCCGATCAGACCATACCACTTTTGATCGCAAGGTCTACCAGGCATGACCACCAGATCCGGTCACTTAACCTGGATATCGGGGAGATGACCGCTCGTTTAGAGCGGGAGGAGTTGCAAAACTCCAACATATATTGGGCCAATCAGCACGCCCTTGCTATACAGCAGGACGGACTGAATGAGCTCCGGCAGCAACTGGCCGAGAGCCAAGCCCGGATCGAGGAACTGACACAGCGCCTCCACTCAATGGAAAAGGGAGAGACCCCTGATCACTCCCACACCTAGTACTTTTCCATTTCCTTTGTATTGGTAGGAAAAATATCGTGTAATAGCGTAGGATAAAATTTTCGGGTAATAACCCGCCCCCAATGTAAGAAAAATTTCGAATGATTAATGAAAATTCCCAAGATATTTACGAGATTGTGCTTGAGGATTATAGTATTATGCTGCATCTTTAAGATTCAACTTCTTACACTATGATTCTCTTTAAATTTCAAGTTTATGCCGCCAAAACGAGCAATGAATGCCGCTGACATTGAAGAGCATGTTGCACAAAGGGTGGCTGCTGCCATAGCTACCTACGAGGCAAACCGGAATAGCACAACCAATGGGGATGGTGGTGCCAGTCGCACCACAAGAGGAGCTGAAACTCACACGAAAGGTTGTGGGATTAAAGGGTTTTTAAGTTGCAAACCCCGGTATTTCAATGGAACCGAAGGAGCAGTCGGTTTGATTCGTTGGTTTGAAAAGTTAGAATCCGTATATCGTGTCAGCGGGTGCGCTGAAGGAGACAAGGTGAAATTTGCTACTCACACCTTGCAAGATAGCGCTCTCACATGGTGGAATTCCTACGTCCAGTCTGTAGGTATTGACGAAGCCTACCAGCTCACGTGGTCCACATTGAAACAGATGATGACGGATGAGTACTGTCCAAGAAACGAACTCCTGAAAATGGAATCGGAGTTCTGGAATCTATCAATGAAAGGAACAGACATTGCAGGATATACCAACCGATTCCATGAACTAAGTATCCTATGTCCGCAAATGGTAACTCCGGAATACAAGAAGATTGAACGCTATATTTGGGGACTCGCTCCTCAAATACAAGGGAACGTTACCGCCTCCAACCCATTCACCATACAGGACGCCATCAGAATGGCCAACAATCTTATGGACCAAGTATCCCGGAGGGACGAAGCCAAAGCCGGGGAACACAAGAGAAAGTGGGAAGAAAAGACCGGGAAGAACACGGGTTCACAGTCCAAGAAACCCGAGACCGTTAAAGCCTATGTAGCAGGAGTTGAGCCAAGGAGAAGCTATACCGGTACCAAGCCTTTTTGCACCAAATGCACCTTCCACCACAACCCTGGCCCCTGTCCAACCCAATGCGGAAAATGCAAACGTTTGGGCCATATGGCCAAAGATTGTAGATCCGGAGCCCCGGGTGCCAGTGGTAGCAACCCGAGGGGCTCTTTCGAATGTGGCGCAACGGGACACGTCAAGAGTGAGTGTCCGAAATTGAGGAACGAAGGAGGAGCTCAAGGGAGAGCATTTGTGTTGGGAGCGGGAGACGCTCGTCAGGACCCCCACGTGGTATCAGGTACGTTTCTCCTAAACGATATTTACGCTTACGTACTCTTTGATACTGGGGCTGATAGGAGCTTTATATCTGATAAGTTTAGCCAGCAGTTGAATGTTTCTACTCTTCCCTTAGACAACTCCTATACAATAGAACTTGCAGATGGCAAAATAATAAGGGCAAGTAATATCATTAAGGAATGCACATTAAAGCTAGCAGATCACTCCTTTAAGATAGACTTAATGCCTATAGAACTCGGAAGTTTTGATGTGGTGATTGGTATGGACTGGTTGTCACATAACCAGGCTGAGATTTTGTGTGGTAAGAAAGTGGTGCGAATACCACTCAATAAGAAGAAATTCCTCACGGTCCAAGGGGAAAAGAAGAACCGACAATTGAATGTCATATCCGGCCTAAGAACATTAAAATGTCTTAGGAGGGGTTGCCATGCAGTGTTGGTCCAGATCGTAGAAAAAGAGTCGAAGGAAAAACGACTTGAGGATATTCCAGTAGTACGTGACTACCCGAAGGTATTTCCGGAAGACTTGCTTGGGCTTCCTCCAGCTAGGCAAGTAGAATTTCAAATCGACTTAGTGCCAGGAGCTGCACCGATCGCAAGAGCCCCATACAGACTCGCACCTTCTGAGATGCAAGAACTATCCAGTCAATTACAAGAATTGATGGATAAAGGATTCATTCGACCAAGTTCCTCACCTTGGGGAGCTCCTGTTTTGTTCGTTAAAAAGAAAGACGGATCCTTCCGAATGTGCATAGACTACCGAGAGCTAAACAAGTTAACGGTAAAGAACCGCTACCCCCTCCCTAGGATTGATGACCTGTTCGACCAGCTTCAGGGATCTAGCTTCTACTCAAAGATTGATCTGCGCTCCGGTTACCATCAAGTTAAAGTTCGGGAAGAAGATATCCCCAAGACGGCATTTAGAACTCGTTATGGACATTACGAATTCCAGGTGATGCCATTCGGTTTAACCAACGCACCAGCCGTATTTATGAACCTCATGAATCGGGTGTGTAAACCATATCTGGATAAATTTGTAATAGTGTTCATAGACGATATCCTCATCTATTCCCGAAGTAAAGAAGAGCATGAACAACATCTCAAGTTGATCTTGGAGTTGTTAGAGAAAGAGCAGCTATAAGCCAAATTTTCAAAATGTGAATTTTGGTTGCGAGAAGTAAAATTCCTTGGGCATGTGATCAACAGTCAGGGAATTCAGGTTGATCCATCGAAGATCGAAGCCATAAAGAACTGGGCAATCCCTAGAACCCCCACAGAAGTCCGCCAATTCCTAGGACTTGCCGGTTATTATAGGCGATTCATTGAGAACTTCTCGAAGATAGCAGGTTCCTTAACGGAGTTGACCCGTAAGGATGTGAAATACGTCTGGGTGAAGAGCAGGAAAAGGCATTTCAGCTGCTTAAGCAGAGGTTGTGTAGTGCACCAATTCTGTCCCTACCCGAAGGGACTGAAAATTTTGTAGTCTACTGTGATGCCTCGCACAACGGATTTGGTTGTGTGCTCATGCAAAGGGACAAGGTCATCGCTTATGCATCCCGACAGCTCAAGATTCACGAGGTAAACTATACGACTCATGACCTGGAACTGGGAGCAGTGGTGTTTGCTCTCAAAATATGGAGGCACTATTTGTATGGAACCAAGTGCACGGTGTTCACGGACCATAAAAGCCTCCAGCATATTCTGAATCAGAAAGAGTTAAATATGAGGCAACGACGTTGGGTGGAACTTCTTAGCGATTATGACTGCGAGATTCGCTACCATCCAGGAAAAGCAAATGTCGTAGCTGACGCCCTAAGCCGAAAGGAACGGGTTAAGCCATTGAGAGTCCGAGCTTTGGTCATGACTATACAGTCAAACCTAAACTCTCAAGTCCGAGAGGCACAAGAAGAAGCAGTCAAGGAGGATAATCTGCTGAATGAAGCATTGAGAGGCATGGATAAGCAGTTTGAAATTAAGTCAGATGGATGCCGATACTTCATGGGCAGAATTTGGTTACCGAAGTTTGGAGGCGTAAGGAAACTGGTCATGGATGAAGGGCACAAAACAAGATATGCTATTCATCCAGTGTCGCACAAGATGTATCACGATTTGAAGGGATCATACTGGTGGCCAAACATGAAGGCTGACATTGCTACTTATGTCAGCAAGTGCTTAACATGTTTAAAAGTTAAGACTGAGCATCAAAGGCCGTCAGGATTGCTAGTCCAGCCAGAGATACCCCAATGGAAGTGGGAAAATATCACCATGGATTTTATCACCAAGTTGCCAAAGACTTCTGGAGGTTATGACACCATCTGGGTGATCGTGGATCGGCTGACCAAGACCACACACTTCCTGCCAATCAAGGAGACTGACAAGATGGATAAGTTAACACAAACCTATCTTAAGGAGGTCGTCTCAAGGCATGGGGTGCCAGTATCCATTATATCAGACAGAGACAGCCGATTTACGTCAAGGTTCTGGCAATCATTGCAAGAAGCACTAGGAACGCGTCTGGATATGAGTACAACCTATCACCCGCAATCGGACGGTCAGAGTGAAAGAACGATTCAAACATTGGAAGATATGCTAAGGGCATGTGTCATCAACTTTGGAAAAAGTTGGGACAGACACCTGCCATTAGTTGAGTTTTCTTATAACAACAGTTATCACTCGAGCATTAAGACCGCCCCATTCGAGGCACTCTATGGACGAAAGTGTCGATCACCTCTTTGTTGGGCTGAAGTAGGGGATAGTCAGATTACTGGACCTGAGATCATCCAGGAAACTACAGAGAAGATAGCCCAGATTCGGAACCGATTGAAGATTGCGCGGGATCGATAGAAGAGTTATGCAGACATCCGACGGAAGGATTTGGAATTCCAGGAGGGAGATCAAGTGATGCTGAAAGTCTCGCCTTGGAAAGGCATAACCCGTTTTGGAAAACGAGGAAAACTCAATCCTCGTTATATCGGACCATTCAAAATCACCAGAAGAATTGGCCCGGTAGCTTACTGACTCGATCTACCCCCAGAGCTTAGTAACGTTCATAATACCTTCCACGTATCCAATCTTAAGAAATGTCTGGCGGATGAATCACTCGTGATACCCATGGACGAGCTGGAGATAGACGATAAGTTGAATTTCATTGAGCAACCGGTGGAAATAATGGACCGAGAAGTCAAGAAACTCAAGCACAGTCGAATTCCAATAATAAAGGTCCGATGGAACTCTAAACGAGGTCCTGAGTTTACTTGGGAACGCGAAGATCAATTCCGAGAGTTGTACCCCCAGCTGTTCTCAAAAGTCCAAGCCGAGGAGAACACGAGCTAATTTCGGGACGAAATTCCTTCAACAGGGGGAGACTGTAACAACTGGCCTAAAAATAAGGTATGAAACTCAAAATTAAACTAAATATAAAACTCGAATGAAGTGATATGAATCTCGAATCATAAAATCAATAAACTCGAATGGTGTTGTATGAATCTCGATGAAAGAAGTAATAAACTCGAATAATGATATAATGAAACTCGGTTAAGTAAAGATCTAAACTCGAACAACACTTTGATGAAACTCGAATAAAGAAACAATTTTCTCGGATGATGCAGTATAAAACTCGAATGATGAAGATACAAATCTCGATTTCTAAGGGATGAAACTCGAATAGAACAGTATGAACCTCGGACGATGAAACAATAAACTCGAAGGATGTTGCATGAAACTCGATTAAGTAAGTGATAAACTCGAATGTTGATGTAGTAAACTCGAATAAAACTACCCAAAACTCGAATAGTTAAGCAAAAATCTCGATTGATGAAGCAAGGAAACTCGAATGATGAAACAAGAAAACTCGAATGATGAAGCCTGAAATCTCGATCAAAACTGAACCAAACTCGAACTAAACTACATAAAACTCGATTCACACTTGAATCGAGTTTAACATTCCAGAAAAATTTTCTAAGTATGTATATATATATATATATATATATATATATATATATATATATATATATATATATCAGTATTTATTACTACCCCCTTTTTCGTGCATGCTTTTGTACTTTTATTAATATAAAAATTGAAAACCCATACTACTTATCACTCTAAAAAGTAAGTTGTCCTTTAAAGGACAACTAGCTTGTACTTTTGTATTATTATATTAATAAACAACATGCAACAAACAATTATGAAATCGGCCACGCCTTTTTGTCCAACACTCAACCGAAAACACCTTTTCTTTTCATCATTTCACTAAATATTAATTAGTTTATCATTATTTTTAATAACCTTTTTTCTTCTATAAATAGAAGACAAAACCCATTTCACAAAAACACACCAACATACCTATTCTCTCAAAGAAAGAAAAATCGGCCAACTATATTGATTTCAAGTGTTCTTCCACTTTTGTAAGTTTTTCTTATATACTTTATTTTTCCACCTTAAAAATTTATAAAACATGAAAAATTAAATATATTTACTAAAAATATAATATTTTTCATTTACAATTCGGTTTTTCATAATACTCGTGAAAATTTTCCATGCAAAATATATGAATACCCTTTTCATAATGATGCACATGCTCATATATATATGTATGCATTTTCGTATATATATATATATATATATATATATATATGTACATATATATGTGAGTATGCATGCATGCAAACCATTTTAGAAATAAATATCCATAAATCGATATTCACGTATAAAATCCCACAAAATTATTCATACATCACAAGTACATAAAAATAATTACGAAGTACTCAAACACATATTATGATGATATTGACCCGAACTCGTAAAAATATTAGGACGAGTCTCAACCATTCGAACAAGTGCTTAACTCAGATCCAAAAACATCATCAAAAACCAACAAGGTGAGTCTTCATAGTCCCATTTTTCACATTATTATGTTTTGGGATGAAATACATGCTTCGTTTTTATATGGACACAAAAACTTCTCGGTTCTATTATGTTTTACATATGTGATTTCCGCCCTTATATCATGAAATCGTTAGTTGCATTTGTTTGCAAGCGCGAATATATTGTGGATAGATCTATTGGGAGTCATGTCCCCCACTCGGGTTAGTGGTTTAGCTAACGGCGGGTGCATATATATTCAACTCACGGTATTACGTATGGGAATACTGCTCGGGGCAAACTCATTCTAATTAAGTTTCGGTGACATGATGGTTTATGTAATACATCTAATGGAATTTATGATTTTATAAATTCAAACGCATCTGATAATGTCCATACAACTGGTCTTTTCGTGTAAACCTATGAACTCACCAACAATTTTGTTGACGTATTTTAGCATGTATTTTCAGGTAATTAAGGCAAGTGTGCCTTCGGATACACCAACTTTCCAAGCTTCCACATTTCATGGAGTCGCATGCATATTTCGAAACTAACGGAGATTTGACTGCATTATTTTTGGACGCATTAATTATGTATTAGAATCTCTGCATTACGCGAACTTCATTTCCTTTCATCTTGTAAAACATTATTACATTTTTAAATTTTAATGATGTAATATTTCGAAAACGTCCATATAGTGGTCGTTCGTTATAATTATGGTTACGCTTCTGCACTCGTCACGTCTCGCTGCCAACCGAGGTAGCAGGGTGTGACAGCAGATGTTTCCATACAAGTCAGTAACAATCACCAATAAGTACCGAAACATATGCAAGTAAGTAATGCAATCTGTCACACATAGCGGTCCTGAGCAATGCAAGTAATCAAGGAACATGCAGCAGTAGTAGTCCAGTTTCGGCAGTATCTATCGTACGTTCCTGACATGCAATTAAGTAATCAAGGAACAAGAAGCAGCATATGTTTCCATACAAGTAAGTAACAATCACCAATAAGTACCGAAACATATGCAAGTAAGTAACGCAATCTGTCACTCACAGCGATCCTGAGCAATGCAAGTAATCAAGGAACATGCAACAGCAGTTGTCCAGTTTCAGCAGTGTCTATCATACGTTCCTAACATACAATTAAGTAATCAAGGAACAAGCAGTAGTAGATGTTTCCATACAAGTCAGTAACAATCACCAATAAGTACCAAAAACATATGCAAGTAAGAAATGTAATCTGTCACTCACACCGGTCCTGAGCAATGCAAGTAATCAAGGAACATGCAGCAGCAGTTGTCCAGGTTCAGCAGTGTCTATCATATGTTGCTAACATACAATTAAGTAATCAAGGAACAAGCAGTAGCAGATGTTTCAATACAAGTCAGTATCAATCACCAATAGGTACCGAAACGAATGCAAGTAAGTAACGCAATCTGTCACTCACTGTGGTCCTGAGCAATGCAAGTAGTCAAGGGGAACATGCAGCAGCAGTTGTCCTGTTTCAGCATGTCTATCATACGTTCCTAACATACAATTAAGTAATCAAGGAACAAGCAGCAGCAGATGTTTCCAAACAAGTCAGTGACAATCACCAATAAGTACCAAAACATATGCAAGTAAGAAATGTAGTCTGTCACTCACACCGGTCCTGAGCAATGCAAGTAATCAAGGAACATGCAGCAGTAGTTGTCAAGGTTCAGCAGTGTCTATCTTATGTTGCTAACATACAATTAAGTAATCAAGGAACAAGCAGCAGCAGATGTTTCAATACAAGTCAGTATCAATCACCAATAGGTACCGAAACAAATGCAAGTAAGTAACGCAATCTGTCACTCACAGTGGTCCTGAGCAATGCAAGTAGTCAAGGGGAACATGCAGCAGCAGTTGTCCTATTTCAGTTGTGTCTATCATACGTTCCTAACATGCAATTAAGTAATCAAGGAAAAGCAGCAGCAGATGTTTCCATACAAGTCAGTAACAATCACCAATAAGTACCAAAACATATGCAAGTAAGAAATATAATTTGTCACTCACACCGGTCCTGATCAATGCAAGTAATCAAGGAACATGCTGCAGCAGTTGTCCAGTTTCAGCAGTGTCCATCATACGTTCCTAACATACAATTAAGTAATCAAGGAACAAGCAACAGCAGATGCTTCCATACAAGTCAGTAACAATCACCAATAAGTACCGAAACATATGCAAGTAAGTAATGCAATCGGTCACTCATAGCGGTCCTGAGCAATGCAAGTAATCAAGGAACATGCAGCAGTAGTAGTCCAGTTTCGGCAGTGTCTATCGTACGTTCCTGACATACAATTAAGTAATCAAGGAACAAGAAGCAGCAGATGTTTCCATACAAGTAAGTAACAATCACCAATAAGTACTGAAACATATGCAAGTAAGTAACGCAATCTGTCACTCACAACGGTCCTGAGCAATGCAAGTAATCAAGGAACATGCAGCAGCAGTTGTCCAGTTTCAGCAGTGTCTATCATACGTTCCTAACATACAATTAAGTAATCAAGGAACAAGCAGCAGCAGATGTTTCCATACAAGTCAGTAACAATCACCAATAGGTACCGAAACAAATGCAAGTAAGTAACGCAATCTGTCACTCACTGTGGTCCTGAGCAATGCAAGTATTCAAGGGGAACATGCAGCAGCAGTTGTCCTGTTTCAGCAGTGTCTATCATACGTTCCTAACATACAATTAAGCAATCAAGGAAAAGCAGCAGCAGATGTTTCTATACAAGTCAGTAACAATCACCATATATGCAAGTAAGTAATGCAATCTGTCACTCACAGTAGTCCTGAGCAATACAAGTAATCTAGGAACATGTTGCAGAAGGTGTCCAGTTTCAGCAGTGTCCATCATACGTTCCTAACATACAACTATGTAATCAACGAACAAGCAGCAACAGATGTTTCCATACAAGTCAGTAACAATCACCAATAAGTACCGAAACATATGCAAGTAAGTAATGCAATCTGTCACTCACAGAGGTCCTGAGCAATACAAGTAATCAAGGAACATCCTGCAGCAGTTGTCCAGTTTCAGCAGTGTCCATCATACGTTCCTAACATACAATTAAGTAATCAAGGAACAAGCAACAGCACATATTTCCATTCAAGTCAGTAACAATCACCAATAAGTACCGAAACATATGCAAGTAAGTAATGCAATCTGTCACTCATAGCGGTCCTGAGCAATGCAAGTAATCAAGGAACATGCAGCAGTAGTAGTCCAGTTTCGGCAGTGTCTATCGTACGTTCCTGACATACAATTAAGTAATCAAGGAACAAGAAGCAGCAAGTGTTTCCATACAAGTAAGTAACAATCACCAATAAGTACCGAAACATATGCAAGTAAGTAACGCAATCTGTCACTCACAGCGGTCCTGAGCAATGCAAGTAATCAAGGAACATGCAGCAGCAGTTGTCCAGTTTCAGCAGTGTCTATCATACGTTCCTAACATGCAATTAAGTAATCAAGGAACAAGCAGCAGCAGTTGTTTCCATACAAGTCAGTAACAATCACCAATAAGTACCAAAGCATATGCAAGTAAGAAACGTAATTTGTCACTCACACCGGTCCTGAGCAATGCAAGTAATCAAGGAACATGCAGCAGCAGCTGTCCAGTTTCAGCAGTGTCTATCATATGTTTCTAACATACAATTAAGTAATCAAGGAACAAGCAGCAGCAGATGTTTCCATACAAGTCAGTATCAATCACCAATAGGTACCGAAACAAATGCAAGTAAGTAACGCAATCTGTCACTCACAGTGGTCCTGAGCAATGCAAGTAGTCAAGGGGAACATGCAGCAGCAGTTGTCCAGTTTCAGCAGTGTCTGTCATACGTTCCTAACGTACAATTTAGTAATCAAGGAAAAGCAGCAGCTGATGTTTCCATACAAGTCAGTAACAATCACCAATAAGTACCGAAATATATGCAAGTAAGTAATGCAATTTGTCACTCACAGTAGTCCTGAGCAATACAAATAATCTAGGAACATGTTGCAGCAGGTGTCCAGTTTCAGAAGTGTCCATCATACGTTCCTAACATTCAAATAAGTAATCAACGAACAAGCAGCAACAGATGTTTCCATACAAGTCAGTAACAATCACCAATAAGTACCGAAACATATGCCAGTAAGTAATGCAATCTGTCAATCACAGCGGTCCTGAGCAATGCAAGTAATCAAGGAACATGCAACAGTAGTAGTCAAGTTTCAGCAGTGTTTATCGTACGTTCCTAACATACAATTAAGTAATCAAGGAACAAGCAGTAGTAGATGTTTTCATACAACTTGGTAACAATCACCAATAAGTACCAAAACATATGCAAGTAAGAAACGTAATTTGTCACTCACACCGGTCCTGAGCAATGCAAGTAATCAAGGAACATGCAGCAGCAGCTGTCCAGTTTGAACAGTGTCTATTATATGTTGCTAACATACAATTAAGTAATCAAGGAACAAGCAGCAGCAGATGTTTCCATACAAGTCAGATGTTTCCATACAAGCAAGTAACAATCACCAATAAGTACTGAAACATATGCAAGTAAGTAATGGAATCTGTCACTCACACCGGTACTGAGCAATCCAAGTAATCAAGGAACATGCAGCAGCAGTTGTCCAGTTTTAGCAGTGTCTATCATACGTTCCTAACACACAATTAAGAAATCAAGGAACAAGCAGCAACAGATGTTTCCATACAAGTCAGTAACAATCAACAATTAGTACCCAAACATATGCAAGTAAGTAATGCAATCTGTCACTCACAACGGTCCTGAGCAATACAAGTAATCAAGCAACATGCAACAGCAGTTTTCCAGTTTCAGCAGTGTCTATCATACGTTCCTAACATACAATTAAGTAATCAAGGAAGAAGCAGCTGCAGATGTTTCCATACAAGTCATTAACAATCACCAATAAGTACCGAAACATATGCAAGTAAGTAACGCAATCTGTCACTCACAGCGATCCTGAGGAATGCAAGTAATCAAGGAACATGCAACAGCAGTTGTCCAATTTCAGCAGTGTCTATCATACGTTCCTAACATACAACTAAGTAATCAAGGAACAAGCAGCATCAGATGTTTTCATACAAGTCTGTAACAATCACCAATAAGTACCGAAACAAATGCGAGTAAGTAATGCAATCTGTCACTCACAGCCATCTTGAGCAATGCAAGTAATCAAGGAACATGCAGCAGTAGTAGTCAAGTTTCAGCAGTGTCTATCGTACGTTCCTAACATAAAATTAAGTAATCAAGGAACAAGTAGCAGCAGATGTTTCCATACAACTCGGTAATAATCACCAATAAGTTTCGAAACATATGCAAGTAAGTAATGCAATCTGTCACACACAGCGGTCCTGAGCAATGCAAGTAATCAAGGAACATGCAGCAGCAGTTGTCTTGTTTCTGCAGTGTCTATCATACATTCCTAACATACAATTAAGTAATCAAGGAAAAAGCAGCAGCAGATGTTTCCATACAAGTCAGTAACAGTCACCAATAAGTCTCAAAACATATGCAAGTAAGTAATGGAATCTGTCACTCACACCGGTCCTGAGCAATCCAAGTAATCAAGGAACATGCAGCAGCAGTTGTCCAGTTTCAGCAGTGTCTATCATACGTTCCTAACATGCAATTAAGTAATCAAGGAACAAGCAGCAGCAGTTGTTTCCAAACAAGTCAGTAACAATCACCAATAAGTACCAAAACATATGCAAGTAAGAAACGTAATTTGTCACTCACACCGGTCCTGAGCAATGCAAGTAATCAAGGAACATGCAGCAGCAGCTGTCCAGTTTCAGCAGTGTCTATCATATGTTGCTAACATACAATTAATTAATCAAGGAACAAGCAGCAGCAGATGTTTCCATACAAGTCAATATCAATCACCAATAGGTACCGAAACAAATGCAAGTAAGTAACGCAATCTGTCACTCACAGTGGTCCTGAGCAATGCAAGTAGTCAAGGGGAACATGCAGCAGCATTTGTCCAGTTTCAGCAGTGTCTATCATACGTTCCTAACATACAATTTAGTAATCAAGGAAAAGCAGCAGCTGATGTTTCCATACAAGTCAGTAACAATCACCAATAAGTACCGAAATATATGCAAGTAAGTAATGCACTCTGTCACTCACAGTAGTCCTGAGCAATACAAGTAATCCAGGAACATGTTGCAGCAGGTGTCCAGTTTCAGCAGTGTCCATCATACGTTCCTAACATACAACTAAGTAATCAACGAACAAGCAGCAACAGATGTGTCCATACAAGTCAGTAACAATCACCAATAAGTACCGAAACATATGCCAGTAAGTAATGCAATCTGCCAATCACAGCGGTCCTGAGCAATGCAAGTAATCAAGGAACATGCAACAGTAGTAGTCAAGTTTCAGCAGTGTTTATCGTACGTTCCTAACATACAATTAAGTAATCAAGGAACAAGCAGCAGCAGATGTTTTCATACAACTCGGTAACAATCACAAATAAGTACCGAAACATATGCAAGTAAGTAATGCAATCTGTCACACACAGCGGTCCTGAGCAATGCAAGTAATCAAGGAAC
Organism: Centrapalus pauciflorus; assembly: GCA_020465985.1. NCBI lineage: Eukaryota > Viridiplantae > Streptophyta > Magnoliopsida > Asterales > Asteraceae > Centrapalus > Centrapalus pauciflorus. The sequence goes on along the minus strand of JAANYP010000801.1, from coordinate 10,034 downwards.
ATGCAGCAGCAGTTGTCTTGTTTCAGCAGTGTCTATCATACGTTCCTAACATACAATTAAGTAATCAAGGAAAAAGCAGCAGCAGATGTTTCCATACAAGTCAGTAACAGTCACCAATAAGTCTCAAATCATATGCAAGTAAGTAATGGAATCTGTCACTCACACCGGTCCTGAGCAATCCAAGTAATCAAGGAACATGCAGTAGCAGTTGTCCAGTTTCAGCAGTGTCTATCATACGTTCCTAACATACAATTAAGAAATCAAGGAACAAGCAGCAACAGATGTTTCCATACAAGTCAGTAACAATCAACAATAAGTACCCAAACATATGCAAATAAGTAATGCAATCTGTCACTCACAGCGGTCCTGAGCAATACAAGTAATCAAGGAACATGCTGCAGTAGTTGTCCAGGTTCAGCAGTGTCTATCATATGTTGCTAACATACAATTAAGTAATCAAGGAACAAGCAGCAGCAGATGTTTCAATACAAGTCAGTATCAATCACCAATAGGTACCGAAACAAATGCAAGTAAGTAACGCAATCTGTCACTCACTGTGGTCCTGAGCAATGTAAGTAGTCAAGGGGAACATGCAGCAGCAGTTGTCCTGTTTCAGCAGTATCTATCATACGTTCCTAACATACAATTAAGCAATCAAGGAAAAGCAGCAGCAGATGTTTCTATACAAGTCAGTAACAATCACCATATATGCAAGTAAGTAATGCAATCTGTCACTTACAGTAATCCTGAGCAATACAAGTAATCTAGGAACATCTTGCAGCAGGTGTCCAGTTTCAGCAGTGTCCATCATACGTTCCTAACATACAACTATGTAATCAACGAACAAGCAGCAACAGATGTTTCCATACAAGTCAGTAACAATCACCAATAAGTACCGAAACATATGCAAGTAAGTAATGCAATCTGTCACTCACAGAGGTCCTGAGCAATACAAGTAATCAAGGAACATCCTGCAGCAGTTGTCCAGTTTCAGTAGTGTCCATCATACGTTCCTACCATACAATTAAGTAATCAAGGAACAAGCAACAGCAGATGTTTCCATATAAGTCAGTAACAATCACCAATAAGTACCGAAACATATTCAAGAATGTAATGCAATCTGTCACTCATAGCGGTCCTGAGCAATGCAAGTAATCAAGGAACATGCAGCAGTAGTAGTCTAGTTTCGGCAGTGTCTATCGTACGTTCCTGACATACAATTAAGTAATCAAGGAACAAGAAGCAGCAAATGTTTTCATACAAGTAAGTAACAATCACCAATAAGTACCGAAACATATGCAAGTAAGTAACGCAATCTGTCACTCACAGCGGTCCTGAGCAATGCAAGTAATCAAGGAACATGCAGCAGCAGTTGTCCAGTTTCAGCAGTGTCTATCATACGTTCCTAACATGCAATTAAGTAATCAAGGAACAAGCAGCACCAGTTGTTTCCAAACAAGTCAG